>PVHX01007680.1:0-89302 GCA_004024805.1 Geosciurus inauris
GCGGGGGGCGGGGCAGGGACCTTCAGTCCCCGCCAGCGTCCCCAACTGCAGCGGAGCCCACCCCACCGCACCGCCCCCCGCCGGGCCCTACCTCCAGAGCTTGCCCAGCGTCTTGCTGAGCTCCGCGTTGTGCAGGTGCGGGTACTGGTCGGCCAGCTTCCTACGCGCCGCCTGCGCCCACACCATAAAGGCGTTCATGGGCCGCTTGACGTGCGGCTTGTTCTTGCTGGAGCCGTTGACGCGCACCGGCATGGGCACCAGCGTCCAGTCGTAGCCCTTGAGCACCTGGCTGACCGCCTCGCGGATGCACACAGGGAACTTGTCCTCTTCGCTTTCCTTCTTCAGGTCCGGCTCGCCCTTGGGGAATGTGTTTTCCTGGGGCCGCGTGTTCTCGGTGTCAGAGCCGGAGCCCGATGGGCAGGGCGAGCCAGCCGAGTCCTCGGACATGGTGGGGCTGGGAGCGCCGGACAGGCCCTTCTCCTGCTCGTCGGTCATCTTCATGAAGGGGTCCAGGAGATTCATACGCGGGCCCGGGGCAGGGGGCGGGTGGTCGGGAAAGGCGAGGAGCCGCGGCGGCTCGGGGACTCGAGGCGCGGGCTCCTTTCCCCTCGGCTGCCCGGACGCAGACGCGGAGCGAGCGGCTCCCAAGGAGGCTGGCGCGTCACCTAGCTGCAGCAGCGAGCACTTAGCCAGGCGCTGGGTGGCGGGTCCGCAGCTGCCCGCTCCAAAAGGGGAAGACGAATTGGAGAGGAAGAGGAGGAGGGGAAGAAAGCAGAAGTGAGGCACTTGCGCCCCTTCGCTTCTCCTCCTGCAAAGGAAAGTTCCCGGGTGAAACTGGTGAGTCGCCGCGCCACTGAAGTTTGCAGTCAGTTCCGAGCTCGGCTCTCGGCTCTCCAACTCCCAGCCCCGGGTCTCTTTAATAAATACTACCCCTCACCTTAGAGACGTTCAGCCAATCACAGCGCAGCGGTCCCCGGGGTTGGCAAGCAGCTGATTGGATCCTACTTTGGAGGGGGAGGAGGATTGTGGCTCTGGGCTGGGTGACGAGACCAGAGGGGAGGAGAGGGGAGGAGAGGGGAGGGGAGCGCAGCCCAAGGGTGGAGGGCCGGGTGGGGGAGGGGGCGCTGTGGGGAAGGCGGGGGACCCGGGACGTCCAAGTGTGTAAGTTTGCCTTCCTCTCGGAATGTCAGAATTTTGGTACCATCTCCGCGCGACCTCTCTCTCTCTCTCTCTCTCTCTCTCTCTCTCTCTCTCTCTCTCTCTCTCTCTCTCTGTGTGTGTGTGTGTGTGTGTCTAGACTAGGATCTACTCCCACCTCGACATTTCCTTCCACTGCTTTCTCCGCAGTATCGGGGGACTTTTAGCTAGAGTTTGCAGTATTCGAAAAGCAGCCGCTCATGTAGCTACGTTTATGTGCCTGGAGCCTGCCCGCTTCCAAAAGTGCTTAGAAATGGTCTTTTGGAGCAAATGTTTTGGTGACTCAACGCCCGCTGTTCCTCCGTAATAATCCATATAAATAGATTAACATGCTCGGGTTCGCCGGGGCTGGTGCGGCTGGTTGGGATTCTGTTGCGCTATTGCAAAGGGAATCAATGAAAACCAAAGCTAAGTCCGGGAGAAAGCTGGTGGCGGCTGCGGCAGCGGCAGCGCGGTAGCCCCGCGCTCTCCGGGCCGTGCAGCGCGCCTCCCCGACCTTGAACTCTGACGAGTCTTTCTCCAGCCCCCCAACCCCCACCCCGTCGACACCCCTCAGTGACAGGGTTCCTGCTTTGACTTTCGGCTCTTTGCCTCCTGAGTCAAAAACGTCAGCAGAATTGACGCTGGAAAAGAAGTTTGCAAACTGTTCTGGCTTTGCGATCGAACTTTGCGAATGCGGCCGTCCCGGGCCCCGAGGCTGAGGCCGATCACTGGGTTTGTAAAACTCCAAACAAATGGGGCAGCCCAGCAGACAAAACAGTCCATTTTGGTGGAGCCCTGCTGCTCGCCGGCTTTGCCCTCCTTACAGGACACCTGGAGGGGCCAAGAGCCAATCGTTCCGATTTTAGTTGCGCCCTTTCAAACCTATACACAGGTGGGAGTTCTGAGGGAGGCCGTGGAGGTGACTCTGATGTATTTCAAGTATTATTTGAGCACAATCAATCTTTGTGTTTACTCGAACTCCTGAGAGCCAGGTTAGTAAGTGCGGAATTATCTGTTCTGGAACAGAAGAAAAATCTTAGTCGCCTGTGCGTCACATGCCTTAAAAATCACAAATAAGCGCACAACTATAGAAAAATCATAATTTTAACTCCCCCTTTCTTGCTATTGGAGAAAATCATCTTGAATTAAATTACTGATATTGTGAATCTTCCCGCCTAATATTAAAGACAGCCCCCCCCCCCACCTTTGCCAAGTGTGGACACTCTTACAAGATTAAACGAATGAAGTGTTTTTGAAAACCTCATTTCTCCCAGAGTGGATATTTCTTATAGGTAAAGGAACTTTTGATAAGATAGGAAGGTCTACCCTGCTCAACAGGATTTTCTTTTTAAACGAATGTAACTCCCTGGCATTGGATGTTGAACAATCTCTAGTACCTTATAGTTTGTTTACGAATTTAAGAGATCTGCAAGCAATAGCCTGGTATTCATGGTTCTCTGATGACACTCGGAAACTGTAAGAGCGACATGGTCCTTTCTTGGGAAATCAAAAAAGTCCCGCGCAGTATGGACATATTTCTGAGTCCTGGGGAGGGTGCATTTGCCATGTATAACTGTGATTTGCAGACACACCTGATCCAGGAGGAGACCCAGAAACCATCGGGTAGATGTGTTAACCAAGGAGTCTGGACTTCGCTGTATTTTACTGAAATTACTATGTTTACTGGCATAATGGCAGTGAGAATGACTGTAAGATATTTTGGAATATTTAAATATTTATGAATATATCTGCTCATGCATAAATATATCTTTAATACAATTATGCAGTAAGATATAATATACAACATTTTAAATCACAAACTGTGGTGCTGTTATACATTTTCTGCCCTTTTGGTGCAAGCATTTTTTTTTTTGTATTCTTTTATCTTTTTGTAAACTACGAAACAGTCGACTTAAAAATGGGCTTCAATTTCCAGCTGTATCCAGAGGGGGCGCCAAAAGCTCAGAAACTGTCTCAAACTCTGAGAAACTGCGGGAGAACTTGGATGGTTGGTGGCAGGAAGCGGGGGAAGGTGGTGGTGGTGGTGGTGGTAGTGGTGGTGTGTTCCACTCAATCAGGACAGCTTTGGGGCTGAAATTTATCTCTGAAGGAATTCCTATGCGATATTCCCACTCGTGCGGATCCATCTCTGAGCAGCGTAGTTAGGAAAATTTGGGAGATGTTCATCTGCAGGGAACTGGGCGACAAAAACACGCAGCTGCCTAACATTTCTATTCCGTCCAGAACTAGGAGACTGAGACAATTAGAAGGTCCCCTATTCCCCAGGTGCCAAGAGTTGCCTGGCGTGCCAAGATCAGGCCAAATCTGGCGCGTGGGCACTGTCAATTCGAGAGCGGTTGATCCAGTATTTCTTCAGGGGCTTCTGGTGCTCACTCCCCGGCTCCGGGTTAGGGACTCAATTCGCTTCCATTTGACTTTCCCGGGTTACGATAACCCATCCTTCTTGACCAGGGAAGACGCTCGCTCGTAGTACTGGGCCACAGGACCTCAGCCAAAGCTAGAGGGAAAGGAACCCGCTCTCGATGTTCAGGTTACAGATGGGGAAACTGAGGCTGTTGGCTCACTTTTAGCCAGAGCATTTTGCGAAGAGCTAAACGCGCGGGGGTCCTCGATCTATAGGAATAAGAGGAAAAAGGGCGAAGGTCAAGACATATGCCAGGCGACTGCCGGCCCTTCACAACTTTCGCGATGAGCTTTTGGTACCGGCTCTGGAGCAAGCGCCGCGAGGTCTGCCGCCAGGAGCCGAGACACCGAGGTGCGAGTGAATCCCAAGGGGAGACCTTGGGAAACCGAGGTCTGGGATCCCCCCTTTTCCCTCTTGCAGCGTCCGGGCCGGCGCCGGGCTCAATTTCCCCAGAGGGGGCCGCCAGTCTCCCCTCCTAGAACACTCACGAGCAGAGACCGGAGCCCAGAGTTGGCGCGGGGCGAGTCTGGAAGGCTCCCGGGCTGCGCAAGCATTGCTGGTGGGGAGGGGTCCATCTCCGGGTATGGGTGAGCGCGGACACGTTCCCTTTTGCTGGCGAATTAAGAGGCACAGCCTTCCCACCCCGAATTCTTTAGCAAAAATGGGAAAGTAGTCTAAATCCATTTTCAGCAGGGACACATATCCTGCAAGGGTGAATCTCAGTGTCCCGTGAAGATCTCAGCCCAGGGCAGTGTTATCTATAGAGACGATCAGTCGAGGGGATACCCCTTCTCTTTTCCAGTTTCCCCAGCCCGGTCCCCTTGAGGTAATCCTACAAGAACTCCTTCCCTGGCCAGACGCTCAGGTCTCCCTGCCCTGGGCTCCCCGCCGCTCCTTTGTTCCTCAGTAATTAGTATTTTTCGCTGGACGTGGAGAATGTTTATCCTTTGCTTTTCACCCGGGACCCGAGTTTCCTTTGGAAGGGAGAGGCAGGTAAGCCGAGTTTCAGATCAGGCGTTGGGCTGGATAGCCACAGCAAAGAGAAAAAGCAAAGTACCGGATTGCTTTGTAGGTGCACAATAAATATCTGAATAAATGTGACCTTTGACCATTTTGCCCATGTGTGCTTGTCCATCCCGGCCTCCATACCTCTTAGCAACACGTTCCCTATAACCGATGTATGTATATTCCTAAAAGTTTCTTTCTCCCCAAATAGGCTCCCTTGTTTGGGAGGTTGTCTAATATAGATTACTCAGGACTAGATAATCCTGACCCGCCCCCCCACACCAAAAAAAACAAAACAAAACTGCAGACCAGGAAGCACATTTGTTTTTTTTTTCCTTCCCCTTTTCTGTTTTCCAAAAAAAGAAAGAAAGAAAAAGAAAGAAAAAGAAAGAAAGAAAGAAAGAAAGAAGGAAGGAAGACTGGATGGGAGGTGTTGGGTGAGAGAGTGTAAACAGCCAATCTGCCCCCATTTGCCCGAGCCAGGTCGTGGAGCAGGAGTGACTGTAACCCTTCGGGCCCTGGGGGTGAGGACTACAGGAGCTGGCTGGTCGGGGAGCAGCCGAGCCTCGGAGGGGAAAAGGAGTGGGTGGGAAGCCCCAATTCCAATGGGACTAGCCATTGGATGCTCTTTTTTCATCCTTGGTTTTCTAAAAATATCTGTCCTTTTGTGGTGGTACCAGGGAGCTGCGCATCCACGGATTCCCTAGAACGCCCTGCGGTGAATTTCCTAGGCCAGGTCCTCCCCCACTGCCTACCCCAACTTTCCTCTTTTTAGCTGAAGGTGTTCTTGCCTTGCCGATTTAAAAATAAAAATAAAGCAAGCTCTGGGTGCAGCGGCGCCTCCGGAGCTGCCAAATCCGCCCGCCTAGCCAAGGTCTTCACTTCAGTTCCCCGGGCTTCCTCCGCAGATCGCAGATTGGAGCCCACACCTCCTGTCCCCTCCCGTCGTCACCTTTCAGTGTACGGGCGTTCAGACCAAGGAAGGGCACCGATCGAAGAGAGCTGAGGTTCTCAGGGAGGTGTTGTAGGGTTTTCCCAAGGGAGGGTGGGCTACAGCGACGATTCATCCCACCCTGGGGGGACTCCAAGCAACTCTTTCCTTTAAGATGCCTTATTTAGGGTGGGCAAAATAATCCAGATTATTTTGGATCTTCATTTATCGGGGACAATGTCGCTATCAAGCTACGGAAAGGGAGGGCATGGTTTTAGGATAAATAACAATGTCAAATGTAGCAGAATTAAGAGTTATCTTGTTATCTCTCCTGCAACCCTTTTCTGTCCCCAAGGGACCCCGGAAGCCCGCGGCAGATTGCTTCTCCCTATTCCCTCCAACCCAGGGTTTCCCCCGGGACAGGGACAGCTGAGCATTCTTTTGGCTGCGTGCTGGGCTCCGCTTTGGTGTCTGAGCTGCGCGAGCGAGATGCCCCGGGTGGCAGCGTGAGGCTGGGTGGTCAGCACTCCCCACCTCCAGCGTCCTGTCCCGAGGACCTGGGGAAGGCCACGGTCTTGAGGCCAATCCCAACTTTTGAGTTTCCCCGAGAGTGACGTCACATCGCTGCACGGTCTGCCCATCATGGTCCTCGGAGTTGTGACATCACGAAACGTGCCTGGAGTAGGCAGACTGAGGCCCTGATTCAACACCCCTGGGGGCCTTCAGAGAGTAGGGGCGCAAAGGAACTTGGGGCCCGCCGGGCTGGATTTCCTGCCTCGTCATTGTTTATTTCACATTAATTTCATGGTGCTAGTCCTTGTCTCTAAGACTGCGGGAAAGACAGCCTGCATGATTCCCTCGCAGGATAGGAGCATCTTAGGGTCTCTCCTAGCGTCAGAGGCAGTTGAGGGATCTCGAGAAAGCTGTTTCTTTTTAAAATTCATTCATTCATTCTCATTCTGTGTCCTCCTTCTTCCCAAGGTCCTTTCTTTCACTGATGTAAAAGGAAAAGTAGACTCTTAAATGCTATCCTCCTTCTCCTCCCCTGCTTTTGGTTTTGTGCTGGATGGGTTGTTTTATTGAACTGGAGAGGAGAGAGTGAGAGTGTTCTAGATTCCCACCCCCTGAAATCACAAATCTCATAATGTCCCTGTCACTATCTTTAGGACAAAATGTATGTATATGCCATGGGAGAGGGCAGGTTGTTTTCTTCCGAACTGAGTTCTGGCACTAGGACCTGCTTTTCTTCCTTCTTCAATTTCTAGGTTGTCTGAGCAGTAGGAAGGCCTGACAGAACACAGTCACTAAGTACTGGCTGTTGACAGAAGCTGCTTCTCATTGGGATACCAAGAGCTCACAAAAGGGTCAACTTGAGTGGGTGGAAGTAGCTACCTCAGTTTGGGTCTCATCTGTCTTAGTGTTCTCTGCAAAGCAGAGGCAGATAAGCAGTTACTGGTGTAACTTAGGAATGGGGTCACCATGGATTCAAGTACGTAGGCATTTGATTTTTTTCCTAATACTCATTTTCTTGGAGCAGAAGAAAAGCAGAAGAAAAACTTCTCAAAGGTTGGAAGTTTTACTGGGAAGCCAGGAGCAAAGGTGGAGTCTATTCAAGGGTGCTGTCTCTGATAGGAAAGAAAGACAGGGTAGGTAGCTGCACTTTGACATTCTACTTGGGTTTCACCCATGACTCCAAGATCTACTTCCCTGCAGGGACCCTCACCAGACACTCCCAAGGAAGCCCTAAGTAAAATGTTAATTTGAACCCTAACCATATTAAACACATGCTGTACCATGGGCAACAGCCAGGCAACCACCACTGTTTGCAGATTTGCAAGGACAGATGACCCCAAGGCTGAACAGGTCCCGGGGAGTGGGGTGTGTAACACTGCCCTGGTGCTCTAGATGAAGGGGTGGAGTTTCTGAGTAGAGGAGTTACATTGTAGTGGAGACACTGTGTCCTCTCCATCTTGTCCTCCCCTGTCATTTTTGCATCATCTGTCATCTGGTTAGTCCAATGTTAAATCATCCTCTTTCCCAAATAAATCAATCGGTGCCTCTTGCTTAAGGGCTTACTATGAGGCTGAACATCCAAAGGAGACATTGCGTCTCTGCTGCTAAATTGTCTTCAGATCTGGTTTCCATCAGAATTCAGCCTCTGTCTCCCTCTGTCCCTCTTGATGCTCTGGGTTCAGAATGTTCTGAGACTCTTTCTCTGTCATGGGTTCTTCTTTCCCTGAAAGAACTCGTGGGTCGCAGAAAACTGCCTCCTATTCTTGAGGCTCCAACGAGGACTGAAGGGCAGGCAAAGGACAAGTGAAGAGTAGTCCCCCAAGCTCGTGGCTTTATGGCACCTTCCTCCTCTAGCCTGAGGACACTAGACTGCTCTTTGGCTGGCATCTTCATCCCCCACCCCTGCCCTTTCTTGGTCCAAGTTCAGCAATGCCTTCAAGAGTGTGGTGTGCTTTGCTCTCTCTTTGGGGGCCCATCTGCCAGCCAGCAGAGTGGTGATGACAGTTTCCAGATGATTTTCCAGAAGCAAAGAAATCTAGGGGACAAGAGAGTGGCATTGGCTAAACACTGAGTGCGCCTAATACTGGTTCCAGAAGAGGCCCAGGAAGCTGGAGCTCCTTGAGGCTCAGATTTCTTTTCTCCTTTAGAGTCTGCCAATAGCAAAAGTCTCCGATTGCTTCCCACTTTTCCTGGCATTTGGATGATTCTCTGGATTGAGACTTTCCTCTGGGCACTTGGGTCTAAGGACAGGAGGGTGGGACATTGGGGGGATACCAGAGGGACATCTGTCTCCAAGCTCACCTCTTCCAGCTCGGTAGGGTCTGCCTGAGACCTGCTTTAGACAACTCTTGACAAAGTGTTAGAGTGCTCAGCCAGGAGGATTGTGTGATTTCAGCAGAGATGGACTAACACTCCCCTCCCCCCCTGCTTCTGTCTCTGGGCTCTGCACCCTGCTTTCTCTCCTAACTGAGGCATTTTGATTTTCAGTCAAGCAAACCAGAAAGTAGGAGCACAGTTACCTTTGAGACTTAGGAATGTGTTCAGGGAAAGACTAGTTTTCTCTTTTGATTCCAAAGCATCAACAGGCTGATTTCTCCATCTTCAAGATTTTCCTTTGTTGTATACTAGAGAGGTGTCCTTACCATCCTTTCTGGTAATGCTCTTTCTCAGGGAAAAATACTCCTCCTAGGTAAACCTGCTCTCACCTACTATTATCTGGGGAAGATGTGAGACTTATTCAGACTCTGGAGTAAATGGCTATTAAAGCTTAGCATGCTCCAGGCCTGAAAGAGAGCCAGACTTTAAGAGGAGATATGGACTCAGTTCAAATGTTGTCCCCTGTAGGAAGCCTTCAGGATCCCCTAGAAAGATATTTGCTTCCTCTCCTTGTATTCTTCTCACCTTTTGCTCTACCTGTATTGTGCTGTCATTTGTCCCTTGTGTAGCTATGTTCCTCACTAAACTGTGACCTCTTTGAAAACAAGTAGTGTTATTCTCTTTGTCCCCAGTCTATCTCCCAAAATAGACTTTTTGGCATTGAGGGAAAGAATGCTAAAATTTATCCAAAGCAACGAATGCCTAAAGGTAGGATTTTAGCTTTCAGGTATACAGTGGGACACTTTGGCCAGTGAATGGAATGTCCTATGGCTCTCCTCAAAATATGTCCTGTAGATGGCTGCCTGTCTGTGTCACTGACAAATCTGCCCTTGTCCTGGGGCTTTCTGAATTTCCTACTCCCTGCCTTCTTTCTATAAGAAAGCATCTTGGAGAGATTCCTTTGGAGACTATTTGGAGTGACAGACGCGAAGCTTTCAGATTGCAATCTTTACACATTTTTGGCCTGGATTTACAGGTTTTGAGAAAACAATCAAACCACAAACTGAAATCATTATTAACACATCAGAACCTCTAAAACCTCCAGAACTTGCTACCTAAATATACAGTGATAATAAATATTTCTTTTTTCTTCCTGGTTTTCTTGCTTGCTTTTCTAAGCGCAGCGCACAGTCCGCTCACAGCTGAACCCTGGTGGCACTGGCTGATGAATGAATGGTGGGTGGGGATGGTTGGGGGCTGGAGCCTGGAAGACAATTACAACCCAGCCTTTCTCTGCAGCTCCTCTCCATAAGGCATTTTCTTCTCTTTGCAAATGGCAGTGCTGTTTGTTTGTAGAGCTGTGGGGATGGAATTAGCGGGTGTCATGTGGGCTGCACGTGTGGCTGCAGCTACCTGAAATCTGTAGGCTAATCACTCCCAGATGGCCCCAGGGACTGCAGTCCCCAGGGCCCCAGAAGTATAAATCCCTCCCCAGCTCCTCTTGGGGAAGGGAGGGGGTGAGATTTAAAGGGAAAGTGAGGTTGGAAGAGAATGTACAGGGCCAAGTGCTGTCTTGAGAAACTTGAAATTTGCAATACTGTTTGCACCTGCCACCACATCCTCACCAACCCTAGGCATTCCCTAACCCCAATCATCCATCTCCACTCCTGTCCTTAATCCAAACTGTGAAGGAGAGAGGAAAATAAGGAACAGGAGAAGAGAAGCACTGGCTTCAGGAGCTATTTTTGCATGGGCATGGGAAGATGAAATGGGTGGAGTTTATTTCAACAGGTAGGTACCACAGTCCTTTGCAGCTCCCCCAAACACACACACCTGTCTGCACACAGTAGGATCACTCACAGAAGAGAATCCCAAGAGTGAATGCCTGTCTTCCGTCTGTCTTTCAGGTACACACCACACACACACCACTCTGCAACACACGTATTCCTTGGCTCTTGTGCTTCTTACCTATTGCTGAAAAAAATAATTCCATTGCTAATGACTGTGACTATGAGGGGAAGAAACTGCTCTCTTTGCTCTTCACGTGACAGGTACAGCAGTTCTGAAAATACCATGTCTGTGGCTCAAGGTCACACAGTTAATGGGAGAGGCAGATTCCTGGTCCCATGTCTTAGGGGCCAGTCTGCCTCCCCCACGTCCCCCTCCCAGGCGCCCAGGCACTCCTCCAGGTCCATATTGTTCTCCCTGCCCTCTAGTTTGGACTCCAGCTCTTTCCTGGGTCACATGGGAAGACAGGGACTCCACTCTTCTGTGACATGCTGATCTGACCTTATCTCCTCCCTTCACTTCTAATCAGGCTTCGGTTGCCTTTGTCAGGAGGAGCAGGGAACAAAGTGTGACTTGAGCCATGCTCATCCAGCCCGTCCTCCCTTTTTTAAATTTCCTTTTCATGAGAACTTCTTTCGGTTTGCAGGAACGGTGTCTTGGTTGCTTTATTTCTCAGTCCTTGTTCTACTTCAGGTCACTACAGTATGTACTAGGATTTCTTCCTTCTCTGGGTTATGTGGCAGGATTTTTATATCTTGATCCAGACTTGTCCAGACAAGAAAATCATTTTACTCCGCAAAGCAAAAATAGGATGCCATTGTCTCCTTAAAACCTGGAAAAGTCCTTATCACCTTGAAAGCACAAGACCCTTGACTAGAACCCGCCCCTTTTCTGCTCCTTGGGATATTTATTAATAAGAATAAAAGCACACAGAGCCCTAATTATGTGCTTGGCCACCTGCTAAGGGCTTTACCTGGATATGTCACCTGTACCCCCCAGAACACCTTTTGTGGTAGTTCTTGTTATTTTCTCCATTTTACAGATGAGAAAACCGAGGTTTAGAGTGGTCAGTCTATTTGTCTAAAATCTCATATCTCTAAGTATAGAGGGGTTAAAATCAACACTAACAATGACAACAACAATACCGAAACAAGAAAGCAATGGTCACCCCATCTGGCACCCTTACTATGCCAAGACTCAATTAATACCAACACCTGCTGTCCTCTCTAGTCTACATCAGAGGACACTGTATTCCCCCAGGGTCTTGTTTCTTTTTGGCCTTGCTTTATTTCTTTTGGGGAGCAATGTTAAGTCACATTTGGAGATGATGGTCCCCAAAGAAAGTTTCAATGGAAGAAAAGAGGTCTGAGGATTTCTGAATCTCAATGGCTGTCTTGCATTTGGCATTGACCATGGAAGATGGGGCATCCAAATTGTTCCACCTGGTGTCTGCACCTCCACCAGTACTAAGTGTTTGCTCTTGTATCTTTTCTTCCCATCTGCCCACACTTCCAATTTGTCCCCTAAAAGGAAGGACCACGTGGCGGGAAGGTGTACATTCTTTTGGGGAGGAATTGAGATTAGAATTCTCTGGTTCAAACCAGGACTGAATGATAACACACTTCATTTGTACAGCAAACAGTGGTGTTTGAAAGTTGGTCATGCATAGCAGGCAGAAGACGGTTGCTAGGCTAGTTTATGGCAAGGAGCAGCCCAAGCCCCGAAGGTTGGCAGGGCTTGCTCAAGATCTCAAGATCCGCAGACAGATAGATGGCCCAGGAGGCCTGAAACTCAGGCAGCCTGAAACTCAGGCAGCCTGACTATTCTGATAGTCTCTACTATTCATTAGCTGTTTTCTCCATGGAAGAGCCTCGGACTCAGTCTTCATTTTCAGTATTTCTTCTTTTTTTTTTTTTTAAATTTTAAGTTGTCAATGGACCTTTATTTTATTTATATGTGGTGCTGAGAATTGAATCCAGTGCCTCACACATGTGAGGCAAGTGCTCTACCACTGAGCCACAACCCCAGCCCCTCAGTATTTATTCTTGTATATGGAAAATGGAAAGACTGGGATGTAGACAATCATCGAGGACTGTCTCTAGAGAACACATTGGGACCCCCATATCTGCAGGTTCCACATCAACAAAACACAGATTGGAAATATAAGGAAAAAATTGCATCTGTGTTGAACATGTATCGACTTTTTTGTCTCATTGTTCCCTAAATAATACAGTGTAACAACTATTTATATAACGTTTACATTGTGTTAGGTATTTTAAGTAATAGGATTCAAAGCATACAGGAGAATATGGGCAGGTTCTATGCAAGCACTGTATCATTTCGTACAAGAAACTTGACCTTTGGTGGAGTTTGTTATCTGTTCTGGTCCTGGAACTCATCACCAGTGGATCCTGAGGGCCACCTGTATACAGGATGCAGGCAGAGGATTTTAAGAGACTAAGGTCAGTTGGTTCAGTAGCACATTTTGTTGACTTTTCCTAAGCTTAGATCCCTCTCAGGTTCACCCTCTTAGGGAGGCTGGAGGGACAGAAATAATGAAAAATTCAAATGTTAGGAACAACTCCTGCCTTTGGGAAACATTTGTGTACTCTAGGACAGAGAGTCCTTTAAAACAGTACAATGCACATTCATTCCACAAACATTTCACCAGTGTCTAGAGCGATTTGGCTCTGTGCAACGCAGCTGCCCAGATTTACCACCCCAAGGACTACTTCATTCTTCACCCATCACGTCAAGCAGAAGTAGATTCTTAGCTAAGGCCCTTGTCATTGTGGTCCTTTGCAAAGCAATGCCACTTTAGGAACCTGGTTAGAAAAAGAGAAAGCAGCACATCCGTGCCACGAGACTGACACCCTTGGATGCCTTCCCCATAGCCAACACTTGGTCACATTTGTGTTCTAAGTCTGTGGCCACCAAAGTTTCCATGGCGATTATAAAATGCTTTGTGTACTGGAAACTGTGAATAAAAAGGTGAGAGAGGGGAAAGGCTAACCATTAAGCTCACCCCACACCCTAAACCTCAGAAGGAATTGGCTGCATAGTACTGTCCCAAGGTGCAAACTCACTGTGGCTGGGAGGACAAAGGAACTGATTGCAGAGATGTTGGGGGTTCTGCGGTCTGGGGAGTCCATACCAGGAGTTGCTTTTTTTCTCACCTTGCTCTCTCCAAAGAGGCTGGTGCTCCTGGATGGCCCCCTCAGGCCATCACCAGCCTCCCTGCTGACAGTAGCCATCTCTCCTGCCAGCCTTAATCTGAGAGGGGAGCACCCTACCTTTCAGATTTCCTGCAGTTTCTGAAAGAAGGTATTGTTATTTTCCCAAACCCGCCCAGGTTAGGAACAAAAGCTGTCTCTGGATCTTCTTTAGGCAGGACAGAACTGAACTGGCATTCCTTTAAAATGGCTCCTTATTACAGCCAATTTCTGCTAACAATTACCCCACAATATAGAAAGGGCATCTGACTCTTTCAGGGTGTCATTGAATTTTCCTTTTCACATTTTCTTTTTGTGTAGCCACCAAAAAGTTGGAGTGCAGTTGGTGTTAAGATTTAGTTTGGTCCAGTCTATTTATATCTGTGACATATGTGTATCTTGCAGGTCAAATCCCTATTTTATTCAGGTGTGTGTGTACATGCGCGTGGATTCCTGTTTGCTTTCTCAGAGAAAATTGGAATCTTTTCTTTTATAATCAAGTCATTTGTTCTTGAGATTAAGATCCAAGGAAAAAGGATGGACAAGTTGCTGAATTTTGAAAACACATGTATGGAGTGTAGGACGGAATGATTTGTTTCACAAGTGAATTCAGTATTTTTTATTTGATTTTAGCAAAAGCCCTGTAGGTCATTGGTACCTAGACAATGTTTTAGAAATAATTACATCTGTTATGCTTATCTATGTTATTTAGAAGGAAGTCCATGGTACCCACAGATGCCTTCCCCATGCGCTGGAATTGTTTGCTGTGGAGTAAAACATTTTATTCATGCACATGTGTAATGTCAGTGGCTCAGGAGGCTGAGGCAGGAGGATTACAAGTTCAAGGCCAGCCTCAGCAACTTTGTGAGGTGCTAGGCAACTTAGTGAGACCCTGTCTCACAATAAAAAATAGAAAGTGATGGGGATGTGACTCAGTAGTTAAGCACACTTGGGTTCAATTCCTGGTACAAACAACAACAACAAAATAAAAAAACAAAGTGAAACAAAACCCCCCAAACAAAACAAAAACCCCATTTTATTCTTTGGGGAGATTGGAGAGTTAGATACTGTAATTCAACAAACCCTAAGCTGCTGGTCAAGACATTTGGTTGAAACTAGAAGCCAATTTTTGTCAATATAGTAAACCTCCAAGGATCTTTCAGGTAGCAATCATTCTGCATCAGGAGTTCCTTAGACCAAAAAAATGTGACTTCCATGTCCTTGTAAATGAGCTGGGTGACCATCCGTGAAATACTTTGCTTCTCGAGTCCCTTTTTTTCATGTTAAAAATGAGAAATTATCTCTTCCCGGGTACTGTAGCTCCTCAGGCTGTGTTGGCGGGGCCTGTGGGGATCTTGAGATAGGAGCTGGATTTAGAAAGCCAGCCCAAACCAAACACCTGGCATTATTGGCATTGTTATTCCATTAGATCTGTTGGCCTGATAGAGAAGCCGGGTGGAATTTGTGGGTACTCTAGATGCCCTAGCTGGTGAGAGACAATATATTCGTAAATACTCTTGCAGCATGACATACCTCAGCAGCTCAGAGGACCCAACAAAAATTCCCTGGACACCAGGAGATTCTGCCGTGTGGGGTCATGTGGAAGCTGCCTGGAGAGTCAGGACAGGTTGTGGGGCCTTCAGAGGGAAGACGTGTTGGGGGGGGGGGGATGCCATGTGTGCCTCATAGCAAATATGCTGTATCTGTTTTTGCTGAGGATGGATTTAACAGCGCACAGGTAGGTTTTTGTTTGTTTGTTTCAACCAAAACCCAAGTGTCACCTTCCCCTCTCACCCGCTGGTTCCCACCTTCCTGGCTCTTCTGACAGGCCTCACACATTGATTTCAATTTTCAACACTTTGCACCTGACTGGGTGATCTAAGATCCCTGACTCAGAGAACAGGAAAGGTCAGTCTGCCGCACACCTCACCCAGCGTCCCTGGGATTAGCATCCAAAACAAACAGATCAGAGATGGGATGCAGACTCCGTTCCCACGTGTGAGAAAGCCCAGCAGGAGATGGCTTTTCTCAAGCTCACTGACGTCACTCAAGTTCACCTTCCGAGGCTTTACCTTCCTGAGGCTGGGGGTTGGAGCCTTCTGGAAAAGTCCAAGAGCTGAGCTGCTGGACTAAGAACAGCAAGGGGAGGGGGAGGAGTTCTTCCTGCTAATCAAGAGAGAAACCAAATGAAATGAGTGAAGTCCAAGAAAAATAGAACTCTATTGTTTTGGGGGCATATGGTGCTTGCGGTGCTGGCATGGAGGCTTCATTGAGTAATTCAAGTCACACCCTCTCTCTGTGGGACTGAAGGAATGCTGGTTGTCTCCCTGGAGGCCAGGTGGGAGGTGGGTAGACAGGTCTATGGAGATGAGAGCTTCTTGAAGCTGTAACTTTCTGAACATCCCCACCGCCTTGCAGCTGGGAGGTTGGGATCCAGAAGCTGGAATGTGGTGTCGAATAAAGGCTAAGGGGCAGAGAGCCTGGCTGGGCTGGGTTGAGGGGTGGTAGCTGGGGGAGAAAAGGCAGGTGGAAGAAGACTAGGAAACAGGGAAGGAAGCAACCTGTTCTTTTTGTCCTCATCTGGACAGGGGCTTCTGTGTCCTCAAGAGTCCCTGGGCTCCATGAAAGGGAGATACCCAGGCAGAAGTGGCCTGTCTGGGTCTGGGGCGTGACAGGAAGCAGGAAGTACAGTTCATTTCACAAGAAGGATTGACACTGGAAAACTGGCAGACCCCCAAGGTGGGGTGTGAAAGTCTGGTCCAGGTGAAGAGCACTTGGCTTCCCATAGCTCTGTGGGTATGTTCAAAAGCAGACAGTCTACACGGCCTGCCGCTGCTGGCCTACTTAACACACCACTTACTCTCCTGTTCTTGGTTGTTCCTCTGCAACTACACACAGCATGCCAGCTATCAGTGGTGAACTTCCACAGCCCAAGGAGTGATGTGACCTTGGCAGGAGTCTTGGCAGGAGGGTCCACCCCAGTGACAAGCCCTTGCTTATCATTCTCATGCATGTTCATAATGTCTCACGGATGTCTGGCCTCTTACTCCTCCTCTTGAGAATTTAGCTAGAACCCTATCTGCATAGATTCAGCTGTGAAATTGTGTGTAACTCTCCTTTGGAAAAAGTTTCACTATTGGATTGTTGGGTCCATTTCCTTTGGAACATGTCCATCCCTTTGTGGAATTCTGTCCCTTTCTTGGAATGCGGGATCTCTTTCTCAAACTCTGGACCCAATTTTCCAAATTCTAACTTACTTTCTTCAGCTATTAATGGTGAAGACTCAGGATATGCTCCTTCTTTCCCATCCTGGATGTGAAATTTATCAGATTTATCAACTGCATCCTGTCTGGGTATATCTGAAACTTCATCCCTATGAGAAAGACAATGGCCTCAGGGCGTGTTCAGTTTTTTTCCAAAACATGTGCTTTATAGTTGGATTTGTTTCAGTTCCCAGGACTCTGGATTTACTGATGGAAATTTTTACTAATCTCATGCACAGCAGAATCCTGGATTTGGAACTCCTGGGTTCTCTTTTTCTTTTCATTGATTTGATCTCTGAGGTTCAATTCTCTTTATTCCTGAGAGGAAGTTCTTCACCAAAAGTTGGTGTCCACTCACTCACTCTTCTGCCTGTGCCATGGCTGAGAGATGAATTATAGATCTTTGACATGCTCCCTTGGGGGTAAGCCTGGTTAGAGTGAATCTGGAGAATATTAGCTGAGGGAAGAGTTGAGAGCAATCAAAAGCTTTTGGGGCTGAAAGATGGCAGTCCATTTACTTTTAAGGAAACCCATTCTTTGCCCTAGAAGTAAGAAGACCTAGTCATATATGGGTCATCCAGCCCTTAGGATTTAGAATTTATATGGCAGCCAATGCGGAAAATATCCTTGAGCTGAACAGATGAAAGATGAACCAGTCAGGAAATATTCACAATGTCAATTGCTGTGTTTACAGTAAAGCATGTGGATGGAGTTTAGATTTGATAAATTTCCCACTTTTTAAAAACAGATGATGCAGCCTATAAAAGGTATACCTTAACGAGCACTTGTGTCTGAGTTGTGTTTATATGATAGGACACAGAAGTACTTTAATATAGTATTTTAGCATTTCCTATTTCCTTATCACAACCATACCATGCAGTGTTCTGAATTAGAAGTCTGAGTCCTCAAAGAAGTCCTTTTCCAAAGAGTCTTTGCCAGGCACACTGAAAATTGAGGTTCAGGGGTGCTGTCATGAGTGCTGAGGCACCTGAAACCCAGAGCAGTAAAGAAACGCATCCAGAGTCACACAGCTAGTAAGTGGAGCATCTGGAAACGAAACCCAGGTCTGTCTGTATGATACCTTACCATTTTTGAGAGAACTAAAGAAGCCCTAGGTTGAGCAAGGAAGAACGTGGTAATAATGTCTTATGCCACACGTTATCCCATAAGTATCTTGGAAACTCTTGCTTGGAGATAAGCATAAGAACTCAAGAGCCACGCATGAGAGAAGAATCATTTAAAAATAAATCTCCTGGGTGGTTACTGTATGATTTCTCTACATTTTCTGAATATTTGGAAATTTGGTGGTAAAATGTTGGGGAACAAAAGACAAGGCAGGGGAGAGAAGATGAGGCTTATCTGGAAGGCTTTTTTTCAGTGATCCAAACTCCAAGCTCAGCATTTTCTAGAAAGAAAGAAGAGGTGCTGTGGCCTAAGGTTCCAAACACCTTCTCCGGGGTCTGGCCCCTGAGAGTTGCTCTGCCTGAGTCAGAGGACATTGAACCTGAGTGGAAGATGGGTTCTAAGGAACAAAACACCTCTTTTCTCAAAACCTTGCCGATCTCCACATTACTTAATGAGGAGTTATGTGTTCTCTGGGAGGCTAGCAGGAGCCTGAATGTGACATGTTGATAATACATGAAGTCTTGCACACTTTGTTTATACGCCTGGCCCTCCCTCTGAGTCCAGGGGCAGGTAGCTGGTTGAACTGTCTCCATCAGAGCTTGAAAGAATAACTATTTTATGGTCATTCATGTTTATTTGGCTGTCTCTGTGAGCCACTGTGAGTTTGTTTAAAGCTGTGGAGAAAATGGAGAAAGCATTCCTGCATGTATCTTCTTGTCCCTGTCCATGGAGAAAGGGTCACTCATGTTCAGAAAGAAGACCAGGGCCCCTCTTGGAACCTTTTCCATTTACCTAAGAATTCTGTTTTGACGTGAGTGGACATTTAAATATTCTACCAAGTTTGATGTCAGAGTTGGCGGTTGGCTTCTGAGAATGGAGAACTGGCACCCCATCGTTGGAGATGGCGGAAAGACACATTCCAGTCTGGGACTTGCAAACCATCCGATAGGAGTAGGAAGAGACAGCAGCCCTTCTCCAGAGGCCTTCACCCCGCCAGCCAAGACGGAGCTCAGGCCTCAGGTTGAGGCAGGTTCCCAGGAAGTGGCTGAATGTTTGCAAAACAGGCACCGGGATGAGAGGCTTGGTCTGCAGAGACTTCCCGAGGTTGCGACAGCCTTGTGAGAATGAGCTGCTGGGGAGCCAGAGCTGGGAGACAGCTGCCTGGGCAGAGCCAGGGTCCTCTCTGCTCACTGCCTAGAATGCAGTGTGCCAAGCAAGGAAGGACTAACCGGCTGGGGTAATTGTCCGGTGTTTATATTTGAAAAGGGATACTACACTTCCAGGATAATTCCCTCCAGCCTCCTCTGGGGCTAAGATTTCCAATTGGTCTAGAATCCTGAAGAGAAATCAGGGACTGATTACCTGGCTGACTAGGCTGCAATCACACCTTTCAATACTAATTATCTGCTCCTTGAGGTCAATGACATTGAGCGTCCAGGCTCTGGCTGAGGTGAACCTCGCTCAGTGGCTTGCATCACTGGCTTAGGACGGTGATTTGAATGGACAAAGTACCAGCCCATGCCTTGATAAGCAGGAAATGAACGCTTGTTTGCAAATAAGATTGGGAAACGTGATCAGCTTCTTGTTCGGCATCTGTGTTTGGGTAGCTAGCCTGATAATACTTAATGTAGAAATAGCATGTTAGAAGATACCAGCGAGGGAGACATTTTAGTAAACCCCCTCCCACCCCTACCTCCATCCCTGACTTTCTAAACCTGAAGTCCAGGCAGAGGTAAATGGAAAGTTGGCCTCCCTCTCCCGAAAGTATTCTAGATTGAATGTTTCTCTGTGGAAATTTGGAGATACGGACACTTATGTGACATAAGACACCTTTCCGGTGTTGGGATTTACTCTTTCACATGACTTTTCTAGATGCCTGTCTCAACTCTCAGCTTCCTGTGACTCCTTCCCACCCAAAGCCTAACTTCACTGAGTAGAGCAAAAATTATTCTCCGACTTGAATGCAACCTGATAGGGATTCGCTGGTCACATGAAGAGCTGTGGAGTGGTTTCTTTCCAGGGACATGTTGCTGGATGCCTGGAAGGCACAAAGTATTTGGCAACCCTGGGAGCAGGGAGCTATGGGCTGGATAAAGAGAAGGGTTAGGGGCCAGTATCTGGCTTGGAGCTGCCTGCATTGATGTCCATTTAATGGATCATCTCTGGAGGCAGAACCCTAGGGATGGGGACTAAATATTCATAGTCTTTAAGCTTTTGAGACATTTACTTTCAACCTGAAATCCATCAAGTGTAATAGATTGAATTGTGGACCCCTCAAAGATGTTGAAGGCTTCGCCCTGCCTGCCTTGTAGTATGACCTTATGTGGAAATGGGATCATTGAAGGTGTAAGTAGTTAAGATGTGATCATAGTGGAGTAGGTTGGGCCTTGAATCCAACATGACTCGTGCCATTTTCAAAAGGGAAAATTGAGACACAGTCTTGTACAGAGGGGAGACGATGGGAAGACAGGGAAAATGCCATGAGAGGTCAACCGCAGAGACGCACCTACAAGCCAAGGAACCCTCAAGCTTACCAGAAGCTCAGAGAGAGGCTGTGGTCATCAGCTTTATGTTGCTGAGACAAAATGCCTGAGCAAAACCACTTGGAAGACAGAAGACTTATTTGGCTAAGGGTTTCAGTCCATGGTTGGTTGGTTCCATTGCTCTGGGCTTTAGGCAGGGCACCACATCATGGCAGAAGGGTGTGGCCAGGCACAAACTGTCACCTCATGGCAGTTGGGAAGCCAAGAGAGAGTGCAAATGAGAGAGAGAGAGATCTATGAGGGCCAAGATATATTCCCCCAGGACCAGATCCCTTCAACTAGGACCCACCTTTTCCAGTTTCTACCACCCCTCAAAGTTCCATTCAGCTATGAATCCCCCAAAGGATTAATTCACTGATGAAGTCAGAGCTTGCATGATCCAATTATTTTCCCAGAACCCCACCTCTGAACGTGGATGCATCGGGGACCATGCCTTCAACATATGAGCCTTTGGGGTACATTCCAGATCCAAGCCCCAACAGAGGCATGGAGAAGATCCTTCTCCAGAGATTTCAGAGGGAGCCTGGCCCTGCAGATGCTGAGATTTTGGACTTACAGCCTCCAGGACTATGAGAGAATAGATTTGTATTGTCTCAACCCACCCAGTGTGTGGCACTTTGCTACAGCAGCCCTAGGAAACTAATGCACATAGCTTCAGTGGGCACAAATAATTTGCAGAGGAAGAGCAGCATCAGCCCACGCCAGCCAAGCAGCATACATGTGCTTTGATGGTCCCACTTGGGCGATGGGAGGGTCTCAGGGTTGGTGTGGTATTACTGGCATCTCAGAAGCCCTGTCCTAGCCTAGAGGTGTTTCAGTGGCAGTGGCTACACCAGCTCGAAGCGTGTCTTGGCCACATTGCTGGAGGAGGCGGTGATATGAAAGAGGTAGCTGCGTTCTGTCAAAGTCTTCCACTTCGATCTCTGGCTTCATCCTTTCTGTCTTCACCCTAGAGAAAACTGCTTAGGAACAAGGCTGGGTTTAGAGTCAAGCATGAGCAAAGCTACACACAGTTTCAATGGGGTTTCTTACCACTTCTCCATTCTCAGGGCCCTTTGAGATGGATTTTTCCTTTAACATTCCTCCCATGCCGATTCCCTCCCAATATGGCTAGAACCTAGGGGAAGTGGAGAAGCCTAGAATGAAACTAGTGCATGCATGTCACTTTCATCACAAGGGTCACTAGATCCCCATGCAAGTTTGTCTATGTGGCTTCTGCTCAATGGCGGTGGAGATTACCAAGAAGGAGATCCCTTGTGTCCTGGTCCTTACACTATGGGGCCTCCAAGATCAATATTAAAACTTCTCTACTTCTATTTGAGGAGACTGAGGTTCTGAGAGGGAAATAATGCCCAGTTTTGTCCTGGTAGCCCTGGACTTTGCTTCCAAGTGTCCTGAACCTCTCCCTAGTTGCAAGGCATGGCTCCTTTCTTCTCTTCTTTCTGGGGGTTTCCAGTCTTTAACTATGATTTGAAAATTCTTCAGTCCTCTGTCTTTTTAAAACTCTCATCCTTCAGCCACTGGATTCCCAGGGCTGCTCACCCAGGGTGGTTCTTCTGCACCGTGTACTCTTCATGGGGAGCATTTATCAGGAAGGGAAGGGAGTTGATATTTGTTGAACACCTGTTCCTTGCCACGCACCATACTGAACACTTGCCCTGTATTATTAAGAGAAGGAACTGTGGTCCAAAGAGGTCATAGTCATGCCCAAGATCAGACATCTAATAAGAAGTAGAGGTAAAATCAGAATTTCTCTGGGGAGACTGGAAAAAGGGGACCACACCCTTGGGTGTAGTTGTGACTGGCAAAAGAGAGTAAAAATGGCACCTCTGGGCTATCTTTCCATTCTCTGCCACATTCTTCCAGCCCAACTGTTTCTTGTTTCCATGCCGACAAGAATGTTCTAATTCACGAAGGAGCGATACCTGCTATATGTAAAAGAGATGATTGATTTTTTTTTTCTTGCTCTGAACCTTCTCAATGTAAATAGAACACTCTGTGGTGGTGGCACACAGATGCCCCCCTCTCACACTGTCCAGCATCAGAATCAAAGCAAGTCAAAAAATATTTGGTGGGCACCCACCAGGCTCAAGGTAGAGGGAGTGATGTGTAAACTCCTCTGTTTGAGTTGGTGACCAGCCTCCCGGGACATGACTCAGGGACTGCTCAGCAAGTCCATGGGCCCAAAATAAGGATGTTCTGTGAAGAAGCCAACCACTGGCCACCCTCCGTCCACCCCCCAGCCTCTCTTGTCATGCTCCTGCACTCCCGGCCTTAGCCACTGCCACATCCTGCTCGGTCATTCTGGTGACTTGGCTGAGATTTCACCCCACCTCTTTCTAAAATGGCCTGGATGATGCAGTGTAAAGACTGGGCCGAGGCGACTCCTCGACCCTCCTCTACCATGGAAACCAAGTGTGGGGGTTTCCTGAGCCCCATTTTCTGCATTTGTAAATAAGGAGGTTACACTGAATAATAAAACAAGTCTCTCTTCCTGTTCTAAAACTTTCTATTTTTTCAGTAGCAATCCCTGTCGAGTCACTCTTTAAAAGACCTTAGCCAAAACTCTTTCTAATTTTTTCCTAACTCATCCTGACTTTCAATGCACTTGACCGAATAGTTATTTGATACCATTGTATGTGCTTTTAGGTTCCTCGCATAGTTTCATGATTTTATATTTTGTTTTCTGAGCAAGTTGTTTAGCTCTCAAATGTTGAATCATGTCATCCCTTTATTTGTAGTCTAAGTGACTCCATACATCTGTATTGTCTGAATAGAACTCAATTGTGAATCCCTAATTATTCATTTGCCACGTATGGTATTTTTTTTTTTTTATCCAGCCTGCTGTTAAATTCTTAGATGGTTTAGATGTTTTTATAAACATCCTCATGTACTTTCGCAAGTGGGGAACATTCCCAAGCAGATATGGGCAAACGTGTTATGTAGTTGGCATAATATGCTGACCCCAAACTCATGGAATCCACGTGAAAGAATCTGAGCTTTTGCACTGTTCTTTCTGGCAGCAGGGTCATTCATTTCCTGCCACTGACATTGATGGTTCCACCTGAGCTCAGCGGGAGATAAAATCATCAGCAGGGTCATCAATTCTGGATTTTGGCAGCTATTATTCATCTCTCCCTTGAACCCATTAAGCCTGGACAAAGCAAGGACATGTGTTCCCTAATGAGACATCCTGATTGAGTCCCTTATCAAATCCCAAGCACTGCACTGCTCCAGGAGAGAGCAGCCTTCCAGGAGCTGAAAGTTTAGGCAAGAGGATGGAGCAAACAAAAATCATTAGAAATTGCAATACATATTTGAAGAAAGCAAATAATAAGAGAGAGAGAGAGGATGGCGTGAGCCAAGGATCCTTCAGACAAGGTAGCTAGGGAAGGGCTCTCTGGCCAGATGACATTTCAGCTGAAATCCCAAGGGAGTGGGAAGAGGGTATCCCAGGCAGAGAGAAGAGCCCATCCGAAGGCCCCAAGGAAGGAAGACAGGATGTTGGGGGAACTAAAAGAATGTCTTTAATGCCTGCAGGCCTTGGCGTTCTCTCAGGCTTGGAATGGGTGTGTCTAGGCATGAATTTGCACAATGACCCTAAGAAGTAGGCGTAGCTTTCCCCAGGGTTCAGATGTGGAGCCTGAGCACCCCTCTAGGCCCACCCCTCCTCCGGCCTGGCTGCCATGCTTCAAGCTAGCAGTTAGCCTGGGTGTGTGTCTCCACAAGGAAGTCAGGATGGATCACCTGTCAGAACTGGGAGGCTGGGGCTTGGCTGGCAGGATGTGGAGAGTGTGTATTTTCTGTTTATTCTTGGAGTTTACTTCCCTGCAAATACATACCTAGCTGCCACGTGCCTTTCACGGGGAAGCCAGTGCCAGCACTCCATTGCTCTTGAGCAATCCTGAGAAAACAAATCCAGATCCACGACCCTTGGTGCCAGTGAGGGAGGCCTGTACTGGCCAGGCGGCCCAGAGCTTAGGAACAATCTGGTCTTCAGGAAGGGAGGGAAGAAAAACAATTTCAAATTCCAGGCGCCGAGAGCCTCTTACAGATGGTCATTGTTGGGAGAAGGGAAAACTAAATGCTTTAAAGGAGCTCCGTGGCGCCTCTGGGAAGAGGGAGGATTTTGAGGTTAGGGGGCTGCTGCTCAGGCTGTGTGAGCCGTGGGGCTGGCGATAGGTGATCTGAAGAAAGAGCTGAACGGTTTACTTGTGTGAGCTTAGGCAGCTCGCCCTTACACACCTCAGTTTCCACATTTAACATGATCCGAAGGGCAGTGGGCCTGGGGTCATGCGCCTGTAACCCCGGGCACTTGGGAGGCCAAGGTAGGAGGATTGCTTGAGCCCAGGAGTTGAAGGCCAGCCTGGGCAATAGTGAGGAGACCTGTCTCAAAAAATTAAATTCAATTAAATTATAAGAAGAATAGTATCTCCTCCGGCTCCCTCGGGTTGGACCCGCAAATGTGTTTAGCCTTGGGAAAGGGCAACATACTTTGTAGATGTCAAGGGTCTAGAAAGAGGGCTTCCTCTTGCATTGTGTTGCTGGTAATCTCCACCCACCCCCAGTATCTCCGGGGGGCAACCATAGGAGAAGAACTTTGTAGCTTCCAGTCTTCCAGGACAAGCATAGCAGGATGCTTCTCAATCACCATCTGGGCTGGGGGAAGCCCAGAAGACTTTGGAAGTGGCAGAATGTGTGGAATCACCTCAACTCTGAGTTCTAAAGCCTCAGGCAGCACCGGAGGCAGATGAACAGGGCCAGTTTAGCGTCTTTGTCATGAGGATGGCTACGGAGTTATCATGCATGGAGTTGGCTACTGCTCTATGCCTCATTCAGAGCACCCCACAGTTCACCACGGCTCCCCAGGAAGGGGCTGAGGTGAACCTCTACTTTGCGGATGAGAAGGCTGAGACACACAGGGGTTGGCGATTTGCCTCATGTCCTGCTACTCTAGTCAGGGACAGAGCTGAAACTCAGGAGGATCTACTGATATTACGTATGGATCATTATTAAGGACTAAACTTTACAATTTGATTAATTGATGTTCATCTATTATTTATTTATTTCTTACTTATTTTGGTACTGGGGTTTGAACCCAGGGGTGCTTTTCCTTGAGCTGTATCCCTAGCTCTTTTCACTTTTTAAAATTTGGAGACAGGGTCTCTCTAAGTTGTGAAACAGGCTTTGAATATGCAGTCCTCCTGCCTCAGCCTCCCGAGCCACGGGGATTACAGGCAAGCTTACCACGACCAGCAGATGTTCATCTTTTTAACAAACTTGTGTAAGAACATACAAAACATCACATTTATTGATTAAAATCTATTTCTCATTGGGAATGGCTTGATTTGTTGTTTTGCGCCTATTTTCGTGTTGTTTACTTTCAGAGAAACAAAATCTTAATGTAAACACAACATTGTAAGCTGAGAAAATATGTTCCAGATAATGGGAACCGCATGTGCCATATCCAGGGGTCAAGAGGAAACATGGCAGGTTCTGGGAACTCCTAGTCAGTGAGATGGGTGGAAGGGAGGCCTGCTGGGGTGCAGGCTGGGTGAGATATGAGGCTGAGAAAACAAGCTGGAGCCAGTTCAGAAGAGGCCTTATATGCAATGGTAAGGATTGGAATTCATCTCAAACTGGGCAGAGCTGTGAAGCTGGAGAAGCACATGATCCGATTTGTGCTTGTGAAGGAGCATGCTGGACATCCTGGACCACGCCTCATGCTGCAAACCAGAGCGCTGGATGTCTCTATGGACCAGCCCCTCACTCTAGGGGTTTCCTCGCTGCAGCCCGCCCTGACTCCACCAGAGTGTAAGCTCCCTACTCAGCTTCCGCCCAGGAGTGGGACAAGCGTTGAGCTCCAGGCTTTCGGCCTCAGGACTGTCCATATTTACGCTGAGGTCTGAAAAAATGCTCAGCCAAAGATGCTCAGGAGTAGGTAGTAACAGGAGACCCCAAGTGGTGTTTTACCTTAGCTAAGATGCTCTGCATCTTAGAAAAGCAGTGTTTTAGGGCCGTGATCTGTCTTCATTCAGTGACAAAGGAGAAATGTGTCCATCTTCTACCAGCACCTACATCCCTAACAGTAGCATGATGACACCATGATAGACACAGCATGATAGACACCTGTGCATGATAGACAGCTGTGACAGGTGGAGATTTAAAAAAAAAAAATGAGCACAGTGTCTGAAATGTGTCAGATCTGCTGACTTCTCTCCTCGAATTGCTGCACCCTAAAGTCAAAGACACCAGCATCCCATCATCCAGGCCACTCCAGAGGCTGCACATCAGTGTGAAAAGGCAATAGGAGAGGAGAGGAGATGAGCCCTGGGTTTGTGTTGACATTGGGAGTTCTTGTCTCTTTGTGTTTCAATTGTCCAACTCATTCAGTTCATGAAGTGGAGATTTAGTGGGGCCAACCAATAGAGTAAGAAGACATCGAGTAATGGCTGCCAAATTGCAGAGCTGGGAAATTCCTTCCTTGCTGCTTCATAGGTGACAGGTCGTCAGAGGGCGAAGGACTCTGGTTTGCAGGGTGGACCTTGGCGACCTGCACGGAACTTGGGAAACTTCACAGCTCCACTTCAAACTCCTCTGTAAGAAGTCAGAGCAAACATGGGAGGGCAATGACTAAACTAAGTCTTAACCCCTTTCCCTGGGAGTCAAATTCCACTCCCAGCTGTCTGACCAGGACGTCTGGAAGCTGGAGGTGAACACTTTGACGTCCGCTTTTGAAGACCCAGAACACTGAATGATGACCTGCCATCACCTCTTGACCAAAAGGGTTAAGGAAAAGGAACAGATGTGGCCTTAAACGGTTTGACGTCCCCAATAACATCTGAAAGCTGGTCACTAAAAGAGTGATTATAATTGCGATTTTTTTTTCCATTTCATTTTCTCTGTTACAATGTACTTCATGTTTATAAACCATATTAAAAACAATGTTCACATAAGAGAAGAGCAGTCTATTGGCATTAAGCAAATCTCCAGAGTTCTTTTAATGGACTACTTTCTTTTTTAAAAATTAATTAATTTATTTAAATGCATTTCAAGTCACAGTACATATGTAGAGCTCAATTTTCCATCTCTCTGGTTGCAAACAAGATAGAGTCACACCATTTGTGTCTTCATACATGCACCTAGGGTAGTGATGTCCATCTCATTCAACCATTTTTGCTACTCCCATTCCCCTCCCCTCCCCTCCCAAGTTCCTCCATTTCTCCCATGTTCCCCACCCCCACCCCCCTTATGTATCAGCATCCACTAATCAGAGAGAACATTCGGTCTTTGGTTTTTTGGGCTTGGCTTACTTCACTTAGCATGATGTTCTCCAATTCCATCCATTTACCTGCAAATGCCATAATTTTATTTTCTTTTATTGCTGAGTAATATTCCATTGTGTACATATACCACAGTTTCTTTATCCATTCATCTATTGAAGGGCATCTAGGTTGCTTCCACAGTTTAGTAATTGTGAATTGTGCTGCTATAAACATTGAAGTGGCTGCATTACTGTAGTGTGCTGTTTTTAAGTCTTTAGGGTATAGACTGAGGAGTGGGATAGCTGGGTCAAATGGTGGTTCCATTCTAAGTTTTTAAAGAAATCTCCATACTGCTTGCCAGATAGGTTGCACCAGTTTGCAGAATGGACTACTTTCTTATAGCAAGAGCTTCCTTGCCAGCTCTGAGCTTCAGGGTTATTATAGCCCTAACAGGGACATGATTAAAATTGTGGAGGCAGCATGAATATCACTGTGCATCTTTTTGTTTTTTTTTTGTATTTATGTCAGGCTCTGCAGACCCCCACACACATTCCTTCAGCAATGGGTCTGGGGGAGAGAGGGACACTATCCCTTCCATCAGGGTGTCTCCCTGAATCCTAGTACCTTCTGGACTGTGAGGTCTGGCAACCTTAGTAGAGAACTGTGTGCCTCAGTCTATTCTCTGTTGTTATAGCAAAATAACACGGACTGGATAATGTACCAAGGAAAGAAATCTATTTAGCTTGTGGAACTGGAGGCTGCAAGTCCAAGAGCACGGGTGGGCCTTTGGTAAGGACTTCACATGGCATCATAACATGACAAAAACAAATGGAAGGGTACGTTGGTGAGTGAAGAGGAGACAAACCATGAGGGGCAGGCTTGCTTTATGACAACCTGTTCTGTGGTAACTCACCCAGTGCTACGGGAGCTGAGATCCCTTGAATGACCTAATCACCTTCTAAAGCTCCTGCCACTCCTCAACACTGCTTCAGTGAGGGCCCAGTTTCAATATGAGTATTTTTTGGGACCAAACACATCAAAATTGGGTTTCAGAAGCTAATCTCACCCTCCCCAAACAATCAGTTTTCTTGAAAGAAACAATATGATTGGGCTTCCCTGCCACCATCCTCTGTGGGTAACACTGAGCAGCATGGCGGAAGCTAGGACCTCAGAGGCAGAGGGCCTTCATCATGTCCAGTCCACATGTGGGTGTCTTTGACGTCTCAACCGGAGATCAGTCAGATCCCCTCCCCACAGCATGGCAGGAACTCTCTCAGGACATGTAGGAGTGAACTGTTGGAGCTGTTTCCCTTAAATGCAGGTGGACAAATTGGGCACTTGATGATCTGGGGCCTGATGGGAAACCCCTTTCTCATCTTGTGAAGAGTCTTGGAATCCAATGTCACTGGAGGCCATTCACCTATACATTTGGCTCCAGTGATGAAGTTTCTCCCTTTTGTCCTCGCGTCTAAAGGATCTCTCGTATAATTTGTGTTTGAACCCGCCAATTGATAGGCTGGATGGAGCCCTGAGGAACCTGAAGATAGTGTGAAGACGGGTCCTAAGAACCACTGGTCTTATCTTTGTTGTGGATTTTGTCCAGTGATTTCTGGGAATATATCTGCTACATGCGAGTGTGGATTTGGCTGTTGTGCTGGGTTCTTCTCTTCCTGTGCCTCACATTTCATTTGAGTCCTATGTTTTCTGTAAACATGGTTGTCCCAAGTGATCAACTGCATTGACAATCTTCTACTCTAACTTTATTTCTTTTTCTTTTTATGGTCCCAGGGATTGAACTCAGGGGCACTCGACCACTGAGCCACATCCCCAGCCCTATTTTGTGTTTTATGTAGAGACAGGGTCTCACTGAGTTGCTTAGCGCCTCGCCATTGCTGAGGCTGACTTTGAACTCATGATCCTCCTGCCTCAGCCTCCCAAGCCACTGGGATTACAGGCGTGCACCACTATGCCCAGTCTTTATTTCTTACATGTCCGTGTCTTCCAGAGCTGGGACGGGGGTGAAGGTTACCATGTACCTTGGGTACCTAATATAGGGAGTCACTAGCTCTCAGGGTCAGGCAGGTAGGCCGTTGGCAGCTGAAAGTGAGCTGTCCTGCATTTTTCTTTTTGAGTGCTTCACTCAGCTCTCTTAAGTGCTGGTCCTGAGCAAACCTATACATTTCCATTCATTTTTAATAATAATAATTCATTATTAATAATAATGTTAATAAAAGTTAGTACCAATTGTATCCTCTCTATGTGCCTGTACAAGGGACTTACACATATCTGCTTATTTTCCTCACATGACACCCTATAAAGTAGGTACAATTGGTGTCATCCCTGAGACTAACATGTAGAGATGATAAACAAACACTCCAAGGGCACTCATACAGGAAGTGCCAGATCCGGAATCTGGACTCAAATCACCTGATTTTCAACTCTTGATCTCAGACTTTCCACTATGTGCCTCTTCCAGGACATCTCTGTCCAGGTGATAGGTAGATAATTTCTACAGGTGGTTTGCTGTCCAGCCAAGTCAGATATTCCTGCACAGCCGTGGAGTCCTAACACATGGGATTTGAAGTTGTGGTCAAGGATCTTCAGAGTTGCTCTCCAAAGAGAGAAATCTCTAATATCAAACGCAGGTCTGCTTATTTTCATCAGGCTCTTTGATGTGACTGATTCTTGGACCAGTCTGTTGATATACTCATTTGATCAATTTTATTGAGGCTCCTGTGTCTACCATTCCCAATGCCAGGAGCACATTTAGTATGAACTTGATGTCTCTGTCCACAGGCAGTTTATGTTCTAATGGAGGACTCAGATAATAAGTAAAAACAAAAACAAAAACAAAAACAACAAGAAAATGTCCAATCTGATGCCAGGAAGAAAATGAAGAAGATCCAGAGGGTATGAGCACCAGGTGGTTGAGGGTGTTATTTTAAGTGGAGGCCAGGGAAGAGCCCCTGAGTAAGTGGCATTTGAGTAGGATCTCCAGGGACCAGAAGGAGAGAGACCAGATGGAAGCCTCACACGGCAGTACTGTAGCTAGTTGATAAATAAAACTTTGTATTGTGTATTTGACTGTGCATTAAAAAATCCCATGTGAAGAACATTGCTTATGAAGCAGTCACAAAACTGTCATTCACCAAGTCATTAGGAGCTATTTTAATCTTCGTGCTGCGGCAGGAGGGAGTAGGTGGGGTAGACGGTCCATAAAACTATTTACTCCACAGGCATCATCATCTGACAGGATTTGAGGTCCGCTGAGTGATTCCTTGTTTGTTCTTACGAATTAAATTAGAACTGGGCAGATTCCATTTTGTGGTTTTGTTCTCCGGCCTCTGGTGGACCCAATGATCAGCCGGTTTTCATTTGTGTTGATTCCTTTCGGAGGAAAATGTTGCGGCAGGAGTTCCCAATGTGTGTATAATACAACAGTTCCTGGTTAACGGCTGCAGAGTGTTTCCATTGAGCCCCACTGGCCAGTCTCCCATGCTGCACACTGCACAATGGAGTGGTAACTGTGCCGTGATTGCCAGTCCTTCCTCAGCTGGGTCAGGATGAGAACCCAAAGTCAACGTCATGGGCAGGTTAGTGGACAGGCGAGTGTCCTGGGTGAGGCTGGACTCTCCATGAAGATCCCAGATGTCATGAGCACCCCTGCCTGAGGACAGTAGGGCCGGGTATGGGCAGCAGGGTTTCATCTAGCCAGGAACTTGGAGGAAGTTTACATCAACACGTTGCCAGAGTAAAGCGTGAGTGTGAGGAAAGGTAGGTGCTCCTAAGGCATCTTTGGCTGGAGACGGCATTTCAACTCTGTTCAGAGCCAGATTTTAAGTTTTGGCAAAAACATGTTTTGCAACTCAAAACTTCTCCTCATGCTTTACCCTGATTAGCTGTTGGTTGAAAACTCTCAGCATCTCCACACTGCCTCTCTCTCCCTACCAGCATCCCCTCATTACTGACATCCAAGTTCAGGGCAGTGCAGAGAGCAGTCGTTTGGAACAGTTTAAGGAAGAACAGAGGAAGAGAAGGGAAAGGCGGAAAGGAAAGGCAGAAAGAAGAAATGCCCGCTCTGTCCAGCTCCAGGTGCCAGTTCTCAGCAGGTCAGGGGCAGGCCTCAGGAGTTGGAATGCTTAGGTTTGAATCTCAGTCCCCTGCTGAAAATGCTGTGGGACCTTAGACAAGTGACTTGACCCTTCTGAGCCCTGGATTTTCTTTGTCTGTTAAGGAAAACTGCAGAGACTGATCTCAGTGGAATACACTTAGTCCAATATCACTGCTAAGGTGTCTTAGCAAATCACCTAACAGGATAAACACTCAACCCTGGAATTGTTTTATTATTAGTTTAATTAGATACCGAGATATCTGTTTCAGAGGTGGCACTGTTTGTTCTGGGATGAGGGTGAACTGTGTACCCAGGTCTGCAAAGACTGTGGCAAACCCAAAGCTTCCAGGATAGGAGAACTTCATAGGCACGCAGATACCAGCAAATCCAATGGAAGGCATTAATTTTATGTGTCATCCGGGACAGGCTGCAGCACCCAGTCATTTAACCAAATATTCACGTAAATGCTGCTGAGAAGGCGTATCGTGATGTGGTGAACATTTACGACCTGCCAACTTTAAATAAAGGAGATAACCCTCAACAATGTGGGTGGGCCTTGTCCAATCACGTGAAGGTTCTGGGAACAGACAGCTCTCCCAGAGAGACATCCTGCCTTGAGACTCCAGCACACAGTCATACAACAGTTTCTCATCAGCCAGTCTGCACATGGATCTTGGACTTTCTGGTCTCTACAATTGCATGAGCCAATTCCTGAGAATAAATGCACAAGCCAATGTTAGCATTTTAAATTATGCATGATCTTTTAATGCTTTTTATATGATAATTATTGCATTATATAAATAGAACTTATGAATACAATTTATATTATTATAAAATACTACTTTATATTATATATGTTATGTATCAAATTATAATTTATTATAAATATATATTTATATTTTTGTGTGTATAAAATCTGCTTTTGGTTGTGTTTTTTTGGAGAACTCTGAGATGGAACCTTTTCGCTTACATTTACATAAGACAATATTAACAGCAATATATATATAAAATATATATAATATATATAAATATATATATATATACACACACACATTTGTTTTTGGTACTGGAGATTGAACCCAGGGCTATTTAACCACAGAGGCACATCCCAAACCCCTTTTATTTTTATTTTTGTTTTGAGACAGAGTTCTCATTAAGTCACTTAGGGCCTCACTAAGGTGCGGAGGCTGGCCTTGAACTTGGGACCCTCTTGCCTTGGCCTCCTGAGTCCTTGGGATTACGGGTGTGCACCACCATGCCTGGCCTGCAATATTTTTTAAATTGATGTCTATTCATTATACAGAATGGTGAGTTTCATTGTGGCCTATTCATACATGTGTATAACATAGTTTGATCCAGTTAATTCCCCATTATCTCCTCATGTTAACTTTTTGTCCCTGTGAATAAAATACTGGACATACATAACTTAGAGGAGCAAAGGTTTATTCTGGCTCATGGCTTCAGAGCTTCTGTCTCTGGTCTGCTGGCCCCGCTGCTCTGGGCATGAGGCAAGGCAGACGCTCTTGGAGGTGGGAGAGTGGGGCTGAGGAGGCTGTCAGCCCACAGCAGCCAGGAAGCTGGGCAGGGGTGCAGATCGCGAGGAAGGAGCCTGAGAGGAGATAGTCTCTGAGGTCATGCACCCAGTGACATACTTCCTCCAATCGTGCCCCACGGCTCACAATTTCCACCACGTCCCAGAAGTCCACTCAGTTATCAATGAATTAATCCACCCGCAAGGTCAGAGCCCTCATGAGCCAATCACTTCCTAAAGCCCCAGCTCTGAACACCGCTGCACTGGGGACCACGTCTTCAACACGTGAGTCTTTGGGGGACTCTTCATATCCGACCATAACACTTCCCTTTTCCTCCCCCCTCTTCTCCCCTGATGCCCTTCCTCTACACTAATAGTCTCCCTTTTACCTGTCATTCAGGATTGCCACACCCCTCCGTTGCCTTCTGGCTTCCGCAGGTGGGAGAGAGCAGGCAATGTTTATTTTTCTAAGTCTGGCTGATTTCACGCCACAAGATGCTCCCTGGTCCCATGCATATTCCTATCAGTAGCGAGCTTAAATCATCTTTTTTTCAGCTTATACAAGATCCAGACTTGTCAATGGAAACCAAACTGAGGACTGTGGAAGGGGCTTGTAGGGGACTGCTGGCTGTGGGAAGTGTTTTCTAACCCTAACCTGAACAGGGAGTTTCAGGTAGAGTGAGGGACCAACGTCCAAGTCCTGCAAGGACTTGCAGGGAGTTGATGATGTGGACGGGGCTGGGGGTACAGATTTCTCTGTGGCATTGCTTCGGCTCCCAGGGCTCTCCTGCCAAGCATGGCTGTGGTGGTGTATTTAAAATTAGTTCCTTTTTGGCCAGTGGGGGAAGAGTAAATTGCAGAGTCTGGGCTGTACTCTGATCCCTTTGCATTTGAGGATCGGGGACCTAGTACCACTTTTGTGTTTTGAAAGTGGAGAGACCCGAGTTTAAGACTTTCATGTGACAAATCTTGGTCTTCCAAATCTGACGTGGCCAGAAAAAAATGGAGTTAGAAGCCATCTGAGGGTCTGAGATAGCTCCCAACCTTCTGCGCTGAGAGGTTACACACTGCCTGGACAGTGATTCCTTTTGGAGCTGCTCTACTGCAAAAATTTCATGCAAAAACTAATACTGTCTGTGAGCCACGGCCATTTGATTTTATCTTTAGGATTAACTTTCATCATTGCAGGAAGAGCTGTCTTGGAATAGGACTCAGGATAGGTAAGCTTTGAATGGCAGGGGAGGAAGGTTGGGATAGTAATTACCTGTTGTGAAAAGAAGAACTGCCTATTGGGGGTCAACACGAAATCCTCAGGGCTGAAGAGTGTGGATGCAGATAGAGTGAGTTCTGTAAGCAGACTAAGAGATGACAGAAAAACATTCCTTCACTTCCATGTGTTTTCAGCTGGCGAGAAACCTCCTTTCCCTCTAGAGTTGTTTTCTCTAAATATCTTTGTTTTCTGCTTTTCTGTGAAGTTGATTTTGATCCCAGTGTCAGAATAAAGCTAAACACAGCTGACCATACACTTGGGTTGGTCCTTGTGAAAATAGCTAAGTTATTATTGAGTTCAAGGTTATTACTCATTGGTGTCCTAGGTGGACTTTCATTGTATACCTTTATTCAAATAATGAGCTATATCAATCAGCCCTGTTTCAAACTTGTGTTGTTGGCTTAGATGGTTTAAGAATAACACACACACACACACATATACATATATATACATAGAGACACACACAAACACACAGGCACACACATATGTGCACAGACACATACATGTACACAGAGAGACACATAGATACAGACAGACATACAGAGACACATGGAAATGGAGCTTTAAGAAAAGCTGAACCTCCAAGAAGGCCCAAATGGCTAACTGGGCCTAAGTTCTGAATGAAGGCTGGTAGCTGGTAGCTCATTGGTAGCCATTTACTCAATCTCTTCTTGGAAGAACCACGAGCTAACTCTGTGGCTCTTACCTGGATATGTTCCTGTTTCAATTGCCAAGATAAACACCTGCTGGAAAGTCCCATTTTGCCATCTGACCTGGTCAATAAGCTGTGAGCTGCAGTCAACTAATCAGGACTTGTCACTTCTGGACCTGACCAATAGACTGTGCTTGGCCATCCGTCAATCAGGACTGGAGCACTTCTGGCATATTTGTGTCCCTCGTTTACATGAATGGAACCTGAGTGGGAATCTGGGTGGGAACTTTAGAAAACCAGGCCCTCTCTTTGTTCCTTTGGGGCACACTTTTGTACTGAAATCAGTGTCTTTCTGCTTTGTTGTTTCTTTGTTTGCAATATGCTCTCTTTATCTTGAATTCTTCTCAGTGAATTTTTGCTGACATTCCTTGGTGTCAGAAGTGGGATCTGAAGCACTCTTCCTGTTTCTTCCCAGCGTCACCCAGGACCAACACATGGGCACCATGAGCTTGGTTGTCTCTGGGACACATTGGGTAAGGTCTCTTGGATCTAGACCTGCTAAGCTCCAGGTGAAGAATGAGGGCCTCAGAGACTTTATTTCAAGCCAGGGGGGTCCCTCATTCAGGCTATTAGTCCCAGTCCATAAAGGCTACAGTCTTAAGTTGCACAGGAAGAGCTTCCTTCATTAGGTGAGTGCAAAACGGGTAATTCATGTTCTAAATTTTCTTCTGCTAATCAGCTACCTCTTGGCACTCTGGCTGGCTTTATGACTAAAAATGATGCCTCAGAAAAATGTAACTGGCTGAGTCTCTAAACCAAGGTAACTTAAGACGGGCTCTTTTGAAATGCCGAAACTTGTCTACTTTTATACTCAATAAGAAACAAAGAAAATGCAGGACCTCAGAGGTAATAGAGGTGTTCTTTAATTGGTATTTTGAAACTTCTAGATGAACCCAAGAATGTGTTGTCTCTCTCCAAGAGAATGATTCCAAGCTAAATGAGCAGCTAAATAAGTTAGAAAAAGAAACCAATGCCTGTGATGATAAAACTAAAACCACCAGACGACTCTTTAGCCTGATCATTAGCACTCACCAGCCTAGATTTTCAGACCTTTTCCACTCTATTCACAGTCTTGGAGGGAATGTCCTAACCCAGGAATGGATGTTACCTGTGGGATGGGAAAGACCCCTTGAAGATTTTAAACTAGCTGGCGGCCTAGGATTTCATAAGGTTCCAAGAGAAGTAGCTTGTCCATGAAAAGTTGTTCCTTTGATTTTCCTACTCAAGTGAACTGGAAAGCTATACAAAATGGTATTGAAAAAAAAAGAGTAAGTCAGGCCTTGGTTACTTTGATAGATTTGAACACATCTTTTGCTAAAACTTAAGGAAGTGAGTGAGATCCTAAGCTTGTTTAGCTAGGATCTTTGTGGCTGAGCCTCTCCTACCTTAGTCACATGATGTCAGCTGGACAGCAACATGTCTCCATAAAGGAGCCTCTCCAGCTACCTAACTGTTAAAGACCTTAGAGAAAGATGACAAGTCCAGAGTAACCTAAGAGTGAGATTGTGAGGAGAGAACCATCAGACCAATGGTTCTCCACTTATGACAGGTAAAGACACCTCAGCTGCCTCTACATCTCAGAATGGAACAGGTCTGATTTTCTTTAAGTGTGCAGGCCATTTCAGAAAGGACTGTCCTAAATACAAATGCTGGCTACAATTAAACCCTGGTAAGGTGACTTTAGCCTTCTTCTCCGTGTTAGTCAGCTTTTCATCACTGTCACCAAAATACTTGACAAAAACAACTTAAAGGAGGGAAGATTTATTTTGGCTTATGATGTCAGAGGTTGAAGTTCATGGTCTGCCAACTCCATTGCTCTGAGCCTGAGGTGAGGCACCAATCATGGTGGAAAGCTGTGGTAAAGGAAGGCTGCTCAGCTCATGGCAGCAAAGAAGCAGAAGGCGGGGGAGGAGGTCAGGGACAGATATGGTCCCCAAGGCCATATACCCAGTGACCTACTTCCTCCAGCTATACCCCATCTGTCTATGGTCACCACCCAGTATTGCATTGAAATTATTTGCCTATAAAATGGGTTAAACTCCTTACGAGGCCATAACCCTCACAGTCCAATCATTTCATCTCTAAGCTTTGCTTCATTGTTTAACACATGAACTTTTGGGGGGAACTTCCAGATCCAGACCGTAACCCTCTCCAAACAAAGCTGGGGGTGCTCTGGGGCTATTTCAACTACTTAAAACCAACCAAATGTGGAAATTAGATATTAAAACTGGGGACAAATTACTCAGAGCTCTGGTTGACACCGGGACTGCATTGTCCTTCACTTTGACACATGGTCCCCATCCTCATCAAAGGAAGCACCTTATAAATGATGACCACAATGACAGCCCATCAGACCATGAGGATGACGCCTGTGGGCATTCTCACGAGTATGCTTTATCAGGAGGGGTCAATCCTGGGTGCTGGGCTGGATTTGGGACAAGACTGTGATCCTGGCTAGGAACGGGCACACCTGTAATGAACGCATGATGAGAAACCTTTCCTCCGCGGTTGATGCTGTCCCACTACTCAGCCTATTAGAGCCCTGCTCTAGAACCCTTGCTTGTGAAGTCCTGGATAATTGCATTGCACACAGGCAGCATCTGTGGTGGTGCAAATGCCTCTTGCTGTACTCGAGTACATACTTCTAGCTGGGTTGATTTGGAAACTTCCCAAACTGTCTAATTGGCTAAATTCCTGAAGGCAGCACCTTCAGAGGATCCTCTCAGAGGGTCAACTCCCAATTCTCAGACCTTTTTCACTGACCACCTTCTTGCGTTGGTTCACACCTTCCCTCTGTCTACAGTGTCTACCAATGCTCTTCACACCAGGATGAAGCACTTGGTTTTTCTCTAAGACCCTTCTAAACTGTTTTAATACAAGTTTGAAAAAGACCCTCATGGTAACTCAGCACCTCAACTAGAGATGGGGACCAACTTAACCCAAGAGACTTCTGTTCCAAGCTAACATGTATCTGGTGAGCCTCGTTCATAAACAGCTTCAGTTGCTTGGTTGGTCGCTACCTGGTCACCATGATCCAGACTTGAGAATGGAAGGACTCAGAGGAGATAACCCACTGCTCTCATACTGTGATAGGATGCAGTTGTTTAGATCAACCACGGCACTGTCTGCAGATAGGTTTCAATTAAAAGGGGGAAATGTGAGTTTTTTAAGAAACGCTGAATCTCCAAGAAGGGTCCCAAGTGGCTAACTGGGTCTAAATTCAGAATGGCGCTGGTAGCCACTTGTTGAGTGAAGAAGGAGGGTAGAGGAGGTCACATGTGTCCTCTGTGTTCCTGGAAGAACCACAAACTAAACTTCACAACCCTTGTCTAGGCATGTTCCTCTTTCAGCTGCCAAGGTAAATAGGCTCCAGAAAGTTCCTATTTTGCTACCTGGATTTGACCAATGAGATGAGCTCCACAATCGACCAATGGGTATGGAGTGCTTCTCACGTGCTACCTTTCCTCATTTACATAAGTGGACTGGACCAAGTTGGAACCTGGGATAGGGGTCCTCTCTACAAGCAGCCTCTTTCTGCTCCTTCAGAACACACTTCCATATCATACCTAAGGCTCTTCCCAATTTGCAGTTTTCCTTTTTATAAAAATAAGTCTTGAATTCTTTCCTAGCCATTTTTTTGCTAACAAATTATACATATACACACAAACAAACATACTCACAGACACATAAATATACACACACAAACAGAGATAACAGACACACACTTGTATACTTACACACACACACACACATCATGTTAGAATTTTACCTGAGCCTCCTCATATTCATTTCAATCTCACAAAATTTAATTTCTTTGCTAGATTACAATAGTAAAATGGAAGAGAATAAAGGCAACCATGTCAGTCATTTAGTTCTTTGCTTGGCAACTCAGTCTCATGGCCACCAAAAGTGAGCCATTCTTTTGGGACAAAAGAAATTTCTGAGAATATTAAGATTTTTAATATACCAGATATAGTTTAAAATTAGAAACTAGAACATTCACTTTAAATGCACATTAATTTACAAAAAAGACTTTTGGACTTCTGTCATGTCGAGAATAGATTTCTGCTCCAATTCTAGATAACTATATAATCTATTATTTGGTTAAGAGTAATTCAAATATATGAATTTAAGGAATAAGATAAATATTGTGACTTGGCTCTTGTTGATTACGTCTTTGGTGTTCAGCCCTGCCACCATTTCCCAAGCCCTCATTCAGGTGAGCATTAGGCAGCAATGTGAGGAAATGTGGACGTAAAAGATGCTGAAAGAGGGAACTTGGTGCTTTTGAACTTCCCTTTGCTGGTGACTGGCTCAGAAGTGGGAGTCTCAAACTTGGCATATGGAGCATGGTAGGAAGTGTTTGGGGATTCTTGGGAAATAGTGCACAAATGGCTCATCAAAATCAGCCTTTCCTTTTGCCTCAAGTGTCATCATGTGAAAAGTATTGTGAGAGGCTGCTGACATTTTGCAACCATCAGAGAAAGTCAAGAGGTCCTGAGGGAGGCCAGGTACTAAGTCGCAGAATTAATTCTCCCTGAAGTTACCTGCTCCCCGACTTATTGATGCATCCTTGTTTAAACCATTTGTAACTGGGTGTTTTGTAACTTGCAGCCAAAAACATACCATTGATGCACTTCGTAATATTAAAAGGAAAAGTAAACGCACAGATACAAATACACACATACTTATGTATTCTTTTTTTTTTGATACAGAGGATTGAACTCAGGGGCACTTGACCACTGAGCCACATTCCCAGCCCTATTTTGTGTTTTATTTAGAGACAGGGTCTCACTGGGTTGCTTAGCACCTCGCCGTTGCTGAGGCTGGCTTTGATCTTGCGATTCTCCTGCCTCAGCCTCCCAAAGTGCTAGGATTACAGGCGTGGGCCACTCTGCCCAGCTATGTATGTATTCTTAAGTAAAGGGAAATGTAATGCAGAAAAAGGTGATCATATTTTTTGTGACTCCAGTAGTTCTCATCTAAGAATAAAGCAATCTGGAAAACACACACATGCACCAGTACACACACACACACACACACACACACACACACACCTTGACCCATTCTTTTTTTTTTGGTACCAGGGATTGAACTCAGGGGTACTGGACCACTGAGACACATCCCCAGCCCTATTTTGTGGTTTATGTAGAGACAGGGTGTCACTGAGTTGCTTAGTGCCTCATCGTTGCTGAGGCTGGTTTTGAACTGGCGATTCTCCTGTCTCAGCCTCCCAAAGTGTTGGGATTACAGGCGTGTGTCACCGCGCCCGGCTCTGACTCATTCTTAAGGTTGATATATTGGAATTTCTAGGCATTTGTTGTTTCACCATTTCTATATCTTAAAAGCTGATGAAGGACTGGAAGAAACATGGATTCTAAATATTTATAGCTCCTTGTACGCATGTGTGATAATTCGGCAATGCATAAATAGGAAGGGAAGGGAGGGCAGGGAGGGAAGAGATGCTGAGAGCCAAGTCATTGGGTATTCACAAGGGACAAGCAGTTCTCAGTGGTGTTGAGACGTCTTTAGCCACACACTTCACACATTTAAAAGTGTGCTAGGTGAGGTTTGAAGATTAAATAATTCAAGATGCAGAGAAATCAGGACCTCTAATACCGTGACGAGTCAAGTTCCTGATGCTTCCAAGGAACTTTCATTTCTGCACACTGCCCTGTTTGATCTCTCTTATGGAAAGGCAGGCCAGCTTGACCCCCTGAAGACCCATTACCTTTTTGGGAGCTTGAGTAGAGAAGAGGTTAAGCCACCCTGGCACTGCTACCCTTGAAAGCCTGCCTGAGTTGGTCACAAGAAAAATGGCTTTCATCTCAATTAACCCAGCCATCTGGACTGCTCAGGCCCTATTTGGGGACATGCACTTGGAAGAGATGAATCTACTTTTGTAGTTTAGAAAAAGGTCAGACAGGTCACTCCCAGGGCCTTACCAGCTGCCAATAGAGATCCTAACTGCATGTGACAGTCTGAATGCCAGGCTTCCAGGTTGTCCCAGGGACACACTTCCTGGCAATCACCTTTGATTTAAAACTTTCCTCTGATGGTTCAGCCACAGAGGCTTGATATTTATCACATCCACCCAAGGGGATAAGGAGAGCACCCAGAAGTTACCAAGAGCGTTTTTAGTCCCATCATCACCAAGTGATTCCCTAAGGGCCAGGATGCATGTGAAATCCCAGGTCAACCAGAGATCAAGCAAGTTCAGGCACCTTTGCTGCTTTGAGGTTGAGTGTTTCTGCAGAGTGGGAGCATTGTAGGTTTAGGTGTTACACAGACAAACCCCTGTTGACTGGGGACAGGTAAAAAGGTGCAAGCGGGAAGGAGATGGTGTCAAAGCCCTCCAGCTGTCCCCTGCTGGCATCTGTTACATCTGTAATGTTGTGAGTTGATCACATCACATGCAGCCTATGGTTGGTGCTTTACCTGAAAGGGGGCTTTGTTTTTCTCTTTTTAATTCTTCTCTTTACTTTCCTTTTTAAATACAGAATTGCCAGATTTTATTTTTTAGATTAGTTTTAGGTTCATGTAAAATTGAACAGAAAGCCAGAGAATTCTCATATAGCTCCTGCCCCATCCCTCAATCTCCCCTACTACCAGTACCCCTCCACCCAGGAGTAGTACATTCCCAACTATCAGTGAGCCCATGTGGAACCATCATGATCACCCAGAGCCCATACTTCACACCAGACTCACTCTGGTGTGTATTCTTGTATTCTATGGGTTTGGTCAAATGGCCTGTATCTACCATGATAGTATCTTAGAGAAGAGTTTTGTTGTCCTACAAGTCCCTTGTGCACCTCCTATTTATTCCTCCTAACCCCATAACCTCTGGTAGCCACTGATATTTTTCCCGTCTCCATGGTTTTGACCATCCCCAATTGTTATACAGACATGGACTCAGTTAGCATTTTTAGAATGTCTTATTTCACGTAGTAAAATACATTTACATTAAAAGACTTTTAATTTTGCTTTTTAGACCAAAGCAACGTCAAACGTTTCAAAAGTAAGATTGTTTTTTAAACAGATTTTTGAAAAAAAGAAATAGCATATGAACAAAGGCTGAGCTTACCAAAATAATCCTTAGGCTACCAAAATGTAGCCATGGAAGAGCTTATAACCTACCAGCTTTTGTCCTCATTTCTCTGGCTTCCCATCTCTGTGCCATCTGGTCTCTTAGACTTTTTCACTCCTTAGGAACTGGCCAGCCTGCACTTCCTCCTCTCCTTGAAGTTTCATGTGACTGGGATCTTCTTGTCTCATGTATGAGAATAACTCATGATCTCTGTGAGGACAGAAATGTGTTTTAGAGGGAGAATCCTGCTTTCTGTGATAATAAATAAACATATGTATTATGGTTAGGTTTATTTTAAATATATTTACACAACTGCATTTTAGTATAATTTATTTTCATAATCTTTTTTGGTATAATGCACAACTGTATTTGAAGTTATACATTTAAAAAGTAATCCTGTAGAGTCAAAGCATCAAATTTTCAGAAAGTTCATGGTACACATACTGTTAACAATCTCTGTCCATTCATATATATTCACTCAACAGAACATAACAACAATGAATGGGTCTCAGGAATATTTCTTTGTAGAAAAAAATTCCTAGTTACTACAAGGTCTGTATAGTTTTTATATACAGAGATTTTTGGGGCTGAATCCTTTGAGTTCAATATGTTGGCTATAAGCTATATCATCTTAAATATTTGTTCTGTTTTTTCCCCTCTAGTTCTTTGTGTGTTTCATAAATGGATTTCCTATTTGATAGCCATCTCTCAAATTTTAGGGGCTAAAGTTTTAATTTTCATCATATCAACTTATAAGGAATAACTCACAAACGGGTGTCTCGTAACTCACTTTTGATATAACCAATGAGAAACTGCCAAGTCCGTCACAGTTATTTATTTTGATCCTCATACACTGTCTATTCCCTGGTTGAATATCTTGCCAAATTTCTTCTGATTTATTGCAAAACCAATTGGCAGAACCACAAGGAAACCTGTTTGGGGCCAATTTTAGCAATTGAAGGTGCCGCCTCTTTCCCTACTCTGACTTTCCACTAATCCATCAAGTTTTTTCCCCTCATCTAGCTGTTGTTAACAGGAGCATCACATCTTGGAATGGCTCCCAACTTGAAAGAAGTTATCCTTCCTCTTTGTGCCCAATTGTGCCTCTTTCCCACTGCTTCTCATACTTTCTTCAAAATGGACACCCCCTCTCCAAACTTCCCTCAGAAGAGAGGATGGATCCTGACATTGCAATGTCAAGGATGAAACTTGTGGAAAGGAATGACCATGCCCTGATAGATAAAGGAGATGATAGATTTAAACATTTTCCTGTCAAGGTGTGAGTCTTTGACAAAGCAGCAGATTGGAGTATTCCCTGTGTGGCTGGTACAGGTGGGAAGTACTTAGAGCCGACTGAGATCAAAACTAGAAAATGTCTTTGTAACCTGTTGAGATTCAAGGTCATGTGACTTGTCTGAGTTATTCAGATAACTGGTGTTGAAATACTTCTATTAGATTCTGTTGCCATTTGGAATTCCAAATATGTTGAATTGATTCTCAGATGTCTCTACTAGGTAACCACCAAATAATTTTTTCTTTAGAGGATATTGTGAATGAGATAGTTTTCCTAATTTTCTTTCAGAGGATTCATTACTGATGTATAGAAATGCAATTGATTTATGGGTGTCGATTTTACTTTGCTGCTACTTTGTTGAATTCATTTATTAATTTTAAAAGTTTTCTGGTGGAATTTTTTGCATCCTCTAAGTATAGAATCATGTCGTCAGCAAATAATGATAGTTTTAGTTTTTCTTTTCCTATTTGTATCCTTTAATTTCTTTCATCTGTCTAATTGCTCTGGCTAGTGTTTCAAGGACTATGTTGAATAGCAGTGGTGAAAGAGGGCATCCCTGTCTTGTTGTTGTTTTTACAGTGAATGCTTCCAATTTTTCTTGATTTAGGATTATGTTGGCCTTAGGTTTAGCATAGATAGCTTTTACAAGGTTGAGGTATATTCTTACTATCCCTAGCTTTTCTAGTGTTTTGAACATAAAAGGGTGCCGTATTTTGTCAAATGCTTTCTCTGCATCAATTGATAAAATCATATGACATAAAGATATGTCAATAGACTTATCTTTAAGTCTATTGATGTGATGGATTACATTAATTGATCTCTGTACGTTGAACCAACCTTGCATCCCTGGAATGAACCCCACTTGATCATGATCACTATTTTTTAAATATGTTTTTGTATGCAATTTGCCAACATTTTATTGAGAATTTTTGCATCTATGTTCATCAGGGATAGTGGTCTGAAATTTTCTTTCCTTGATGTGTCTCTGTCTGGTTGTGGTATCAGGGTGATACTCACCTCATAGAATGAGTTTGGAAGGAAAGAAACTGTGGTATATATACACAATGGAATATTACTCAGCAGTAAAAGAGAATAAAATTGTGGCATTTGCAAGTAAATGAATGGAGTTGGAGAATATCATGCTAAGTGAAAGAAGCCAATCCCAAAAAACCAGATGCTGAATATTCTCTCTGATAAGTGGAAGCTGATCCATAATTGGGGAGAGGACACAGGAAGAATGGAGGAGATTTGGTCAAAGGGGAGGAGGGGGAAAGGGTCATGGGGACAGTAAAGATGTGGAGTGAGATGGACATCATAGCCCCAGCTTCATGTATGACTGCATATATGATGTGATTTTACAACCAGAGAAATGAAAAGTTGTGCTCTATCTGTATAAACAAAAAAGAAAAAGAAAAAGAAAAGAAAAAGAATCCAAAAAATAATTTTTTTGACATTATATTAGTTAAGGTGTAGGCAGGAGAGCAGAAGCCATACTAAGTATTTCAGCAGAGGGAATTTAATAAAGGGAATTATGTAAGTGTGGGATCATTCAAAAAATTCAATGGGAGAAATGAGGTAACAGAAAATAGTAACTGCAGGGAGAAGATGCCCTCCACTAGGCTAAAGAGCAAGGGAAGAGATTAGGGCTACAGGAACTTAACAGATCAGAGGAAGGGGACCTGGGTCTTAAACCCTTGTGAAGAGCAAGTTCTGTATGGCTGCTGATGGCATCTCAAGATTTTGGGGGAGGAGGTCCTCAAGGAGCTGGAGCTCAGAACTCTGAGGAAGAGACACTGTGCCCTGAACGTTGAAGGATGAACGTTGAGGATGACAACTGTTGTGGACATGCAGCCCGACTGCTAGGGGACAATGGCTGGAAAAGCAAGGGCCCAGGGAGGAGGGAATGCACTCTCCCTTCTTCAGCTTCCAACCTCCTTCTAGGCTCCCTATTACCAGAATCCATCAGGAAGCAGAAAGTAAAGGAGCAATAGTGATTCATAGGATCCCTCTTAGCTTCCCAGAGCAGAGGCTAGGAGTTTTCGGAGCTGGAGGATAAAAGGTTACTACTTCACACAGGTATTCAGTACACTTTGGTCACCAGAGAATGTATCAGTCATCATAGTGACACTTGGTATCAGGAAGAGGCTGACTCAGTATGAAGTCCACAGGTCATGTAGGTATGACCTAGGGCTGGCACATGAGTCACCGAGACTCCAGTGTCCTGGGCACTCTCTCTATCATTTGCATAGTTCTCTCGCTTGGGGAAGAGGGAGTGGGTTTGTGTAGGAAGGACATTGCAGAATGCAGAGTTGCAGGTGGTGAGGCCAGTGCCCCTTGTCCAGCACGCAGGTAGTAGAAACTCCAGTGCCTTTGGGCTGATGCTGCAGGAAGGGCGAGAGAAGGGATAGAATGTGTGAAGGCTCAAGCCAACACCATTTTCAGGTAGAGCAGTTAGCATATGGCTCTACAGCATCATCTGTACACACCGATGGCACAGGTTTCTGGAATGATCAGGGGCTGAGAATGTCTAGATCATAAAAATGCCCAGATCCATGTGCTCACCAAGTAAGTGTGGTGTGTCTAGCACACGCTACCCACCATGCTGGGACCTGGGGACGTGAAGATGAATCAGGTGAAGACGAATCTGCCTTGAGGGTGGCTTAGATGTGAACACAGCATAATGTTCACTCTGTTTCTGGCAGAGTGGGAGCAGAGTGGAGGGAGAGGTGACGTATGGGGCACATCAGGGACAGCTTCACAGAGGAGACAGGAGCTGAGTCCTGCCATAAGGAAGGGTATTCAGTCGATGACCAGGGGAGGGGTGTAGTGTCACCCAAAGAAGAAGTAACACAAACAAGGCAGACGCACAGCACAGCCTGACACACTGGAGGAAAAGAGAGGGACAGCATAAAGGAGCTTAGGGTCTTCAGAAACACCATGGCTTCAACCTCTTTCTCTGCTCAAACTTGCTACCAGGTAGCAGTTTGACTGGTTTGGGTTTCAACTTTTGCTCACCTCTGATGAAAGCAAAAATCAGCACTCTCCCAGAGCACAGCCAAAGCCAAAGCAATGCAGATTTGGACAAGACATCATGGGGATAAGTAGCTCTCGGATGAGGGAGAGAAGCAGCCCTGTAAACAGTCTTGACATACTCTTTGAGTGCAAGGCTGCTGTTCTTCACATCTGACCTTTTCTAGAACTGATCCATATTTCCTATTATGGACATGTTTTTCTAAGGCATAAAGAGGTCATGTTGGGAACCTGGCTTGGTTTTTTCTTTTTCCCACATTGAGAGAGAGAGAGAGAGAGAGAGGGAGGGACCCTTGGCTTTTGAGTGTTATGTGCAGGTCTCTGTGAATGAGCTGACATTGGAGAAGCAGCCATTTCCGGGAAGCCATCCCATAACTGAAGCCTGGGCAGCAGAATTCTATCAGCCCTCCCCTACTGAACCTTTGGCTTGCATCTGACCAGCCTTGACACCCAATGTCCAAACACTGATAAAATTGATTCCCTAAGTGTGGGAAAGTCCTACAGCATTGATTGTTTCCTTCTCTGCACCCCCTACCCCCATTGCCTGGCATTAACTCTCTCTCAGAGTGTACCTCGCTTGTTTGGTTGGTGGAGGTCAAAACCCTGATGAAAAATGAGTGGAATTCTACAGAATCAGGCCAGTCTTGATAAATGACAGCAGGGGATGGTGTGGGGAGGGAGTGACAGGATCAGGGGAAAGTGGGGACAACTAGATGGCTTAAAAAGCAACCCACTTTTGCACATCCTTGTTCTGCTGGTCTGTCTAGTGACTTCAGAGTGAACACAAGACTGCCCTTCTGAGCACTGGCATTTCAAATAATGATCTATAGAATGTGTTTATTTTTTCAAGTTCAAACTATCTAAAGAAATTCTTTTGGAAGGTGTTATTGTTTTACTCAGAGAGCTGGAGCCACCCAAGTAGGACTGATCATTTGTGGACTGAGGTTCTGTTTGCATGGACACTTTGCCCCTACTCAATGCTGTGACTTTGATTAGTATGCTTTTAGTAGTGCAAATCTACTCTCTTCCAAGCCAGGTCCTGTTCTTGTTCTGCCGTTAGGTAGCCTCTTGCTGTGAAGTAGTCCTACCCAACTTTCTGGGTGATGAGGGGATGGTTGGGTGGTCTTCTGAGTTCCTTCTGGCTTTGACTTTCATGATCCAACTCTATAGCACCTCACAGAGTCTGTAGAATAGACAAGGGTGATATCTATCTGCATTTGGTATCAGGAAGGTATGAAGTCTTTGTATTATTCTTTACAACTTTTCCCGCTCAGCTGGGGGTCAGACTGGCAATATACCATGGAGAATCACAGAGATGCTTTTGGAGATTCTGCCGTGGGTTCGCTGAGATGCCCCCAAGAGAGAAGATAATGCCCAGTACTCTTAGCCAGTTAGACAAAGGTGTACATGTGTTGATCACAAATGCTACTCAGATCTCCTAGGTAGAAATGAGGTACAGAGAACCCAGAGGCTCCTGGCTGCATGGCCCCTGGTCTTCTTGGGAAAGCCTCTCCCCATCATGGAACTTGTCTTTTTACTTTGTAAACTTCTGCATAGATCTGGAAAGGACACCCATTTCTGTAACCCCTAGTTCACAATCCAGCTGGAAGTCTAGTGAGGGACTTTGGCATACAGGATATTGACTGGGATAGAATTGTGGAATGATTCTGTCCATCTGATACACTGCTTCTCATCTGGGGTCACTAACTTAGTGATTCTCTTCTGAAGCCAGAGCACAAGAAAGGCCCTTTGCCTCCACCCCACAACAAAGAAGGACCTGGTTCCAAATGTTGATAGTGTGACGTTGAGAAGCCCTGATTTAGTGTCCCCAGATTCCAGCAGTTGTGATAAAGCTTTCCTGCTACTTGATGGGAAGGCTCAAATTCAATTTTTAAGTTTGGTTCTACTCTTATTCCGCTATTGGTCTTTGCCTAAGGTCAACAAACCTGACTGGCTGTGGAGTCCAAGGAAACATCTCCTTTATCACTATTGGCTATGAAAGATGTCTGTCTCTGTTTTGGTGGTTCTCTGTCCATTCACAAGTATGAAAAACAGGAAGAAGGCCATGAAGAATCTTCCTCAGAATACAATAGCTGGAGGAAGAAACTCTGGAGCAGAAGAGAACTTGAGTGTCTATTTCATCCATTCTTCGGCTTCAGAGCAACCAACCCAGGGGCTGCTCAAGGCCAGACTGTGATCCATGCCATCGTCAGCATTTCCCTCCATAGCCACTTTTCCCTCGGTCATTTGAACACTTTTTGGAGACTTGAACCTTTTCTCGGAGTAACGTTCTGGCTACTTTAGATCTTTGCACCTGCAGAAGGACACAGTCTAATTCGTACTGAGTGCCCAGATGTCCACAACCCCTTGTGTGTCCCTAGTGACGCTATCAGCCTTTTAGAATGGAGGGAAAGATACAGCTTATTTCTGTTTTCTGAGGGTGGAACATACCTAGGTGTTATCATCAGAGCATAAGGAAAAAAATAGTTTTGGTTGTGGGTCTTTCGTTTCACTTCAAATTATTGTGTGTAGCCAATCAGCTACTCTTAGAATCCACTTTATTAATGGTAATGTCCCCAGCAAGACATTACATTCTTCCCTGGCATACACCTGGATATTAACAGAAGGTAACATAATCCTCTTTGCCTAAATCTAAACTCTTGCATACGATGAAAAGTCTCTCTATGGACTGTCTTGGAATATCGACAATTTATAGCTGCTAATCAGGTAAGTCTCTTGGTATTAAATATGATGTGCTTCCTTAGCACTTCTCCAGCCATCTCTGACCTAGAGTCTCAGGCCACAGGTAAGGACACAAGTGGGCTGCAGGGTTCAGCAGACAGAAGGCGGCACATCTCTCCAAGGAGGGTCAGGGATTTTCAGTGATGAGCCGCCAGGTCCTACCAATCTGTTTTCATCTCCCAAGACCTTTTATAAGTCTGTTTTAGAGAAAGAAAACTATGCTTCAGAGGCTTGACCAATTTCCCATGCCATATGTTCTTATTAAAACATTTATGGCACTCTTTATTTTAGAATTATTACATTAGGATTGCCACAGATTAGAAAACATGCTGCAAATTACAACTTAGTTTTTAGATCTTTAGAATAGGAGAATGACACATATGTCATTTAAATCATTTTCTAAGCTAATCTCCAAATATTTTCAATGGCAATACAGAATATTAGCAAGTTGTGCTATTCTTGGATTAGAAATACGTTGAGCATATGTTCAGTGATGTTTGGGTCACAATCCTTATAATGTTGTTTATTTCAAGACTGCCTCAATATTTCAAGGCTGATAGCAGCAGAATATCCACTGACATGTTTTGGATGTTTTCCAATTGCCTGTAGTTTGCCATCATCTGATAAATGCAGCCACAACAGGTTATTTGGTGATGGACGGTGTTTCAGTCGTGGAGTTCTGTGTTATGATACCAGTGTTAAAAGCATATGGTAAATGAGTAATTTCCATTGAATGTTTATAGTCTGATTACAAAAGCAATTTTTCTTATTATAAAAAAATTTGAAAACACAGGAAAATATAAGGAAGAAAATAAATATCCATGATCCCACTACCCATTTATAACACTGTTAATTTATTCATATTCATGTGGGTACATTAATACACAGACAAATCACATATAGCAATAAGTGAGATGTAGAAATATTTTGGTAATTTTATTATGTAGACCATTTTGTATACTTCTATTATGTTATGGACATTGCCCCATATCAGTCCCAGATTCTTCATAACAGTTTTTAAGGGCTTTCTTTAAGGGTCCGAGGGTAGAGTTTTATGAGAGCATAGTATAGTGATCACTGTTTTCAGTTTTTCACTATTATAAATGATGCTATATTGAGCATCACTGTCCTGATCTACTGGGATTTGAGGATGAAATGAGATGACCCACTTAAAGCACTTCATATAATAGTGATAGATATTCATAAAGATTTCCTTTCCATCTCTCTTTCTCTCCCTGCATCTACTTTTCTCTTTTTCTATCCTTAATGTCTTTCTTTAGGTGAAAAATAAGATCTGAGATTTGTAGTTATTTAGTTTTACATTTTTTTAAGATCATGACATGAGACACTGTTACTTCTCGGAGCGTCTATAGCAAGTTTTCCATTCACATTGAGTGCAATGATTCCTGATTGGTTTGTGATGCTTCATACCCTGTGTTCCAATCTTAACATATCCAAGGGGGAGGAAGACGGTTCTTCTAGCCTTATCCAGCTGAAACCAACAGAGGAGGAGCTCAGCTCGTTTTCCAACTAATCCAGACAGAATGGCAGTCCATTAGAAGTTCTCTCTGCCCTAGATGGATTTATCCTGGGAGATGAGCCACAAACACTGTCCTGACCACCAAACCCATCTCATTCCGCCATATTTATTAAGTGCATGACATTGTGTCCTTGCTCTGAATGATACTTTACTTCCTTTTTGTAGTTGAAACCAAACACCAGTCTGTTTGGTTGGGGTCTTTCACCCTGTTTGGCTCCTGCTAATCCTCTATCTCTGGGGAAATGCAGTGTTGCCAACTGGGCAGGCCATGGTGAAGCAGACTGTGGTCAGTCCATCACATCTCCTGAGACATCTGTGCTCTTTTCTCCTGCCCATGTGAGCTAATGAACTCCTTGAGCATTTATGGTATTCCAGATCAAGGCTGAATTCCCCATTCCCCTTTTGGAGGGCTGGCCACATCTTTTCTGGAAGCACTGACCTCCTGGGGCTGATTTGACTTTGTTTCCAACCCACTCTTCCCAGAAGCCTCCCCCGTTCACAGCATTGGCCAATGCACCCAGCTCTCAACCTGCTCACAGAATGACATGCTGTGATGTGCTTCTGGCTATTTCAGGGCCACAAGGAGAAGCAGCAGGTGGCAAGAAACATGTTAAATAGACCAGGCTCCTGTGGGAACCACAGAGTTAAGCATTCCCACCTTTCTGGGTCACCTTTCACATTTGATTGATTTTTTTCGATTGGTTGTTTGTCTGACCTGATCAGAGAGTTTGGGCAGGAGTTTCTGTTGACACTTTATTTCACTTTGGGTAAAGTTTAAACATGGCTTATCACAGTACTGACACATCTGGAAGGCCATATCTTGCTCCCTCCTGTTGTTCACCTCTTCCAGTTTTGAGACTGTAGATTAGAGAGGCACATATATATATATTTTAAATTCACAGGTAGTGAGTCGATTGCTCTGGGTCCTTTGGAGAAAAGTGTTAGACATTCTAGGTTATAATCACTACTAGATGTTCCTTCATTTTCTCTGCCTTTATGTTTATTTCATTTCCTGTAGGGGAGAGCCATTCCTATCTTGGAGAAATGCCACTGTAAGTCCTAAGACCCAGATTTCTTTATGCCTCTTTTCTATAAAGTGGCTCAGCTCTGGAGCTGAAGTTACGAGTTCTGTGGGGTTATTGAGTCTGTTTAGACTGATGAAAGTTCTCAAAGAGCCTGAGGCTCAGCTTTCTATAGTGCCCCTGTATGGGAATTGCAGGGTTCTGCCTGGCTGGCATAGTCCACTCTGGGGCCTCAATTCTTGGTCTTTTTTTTTTTTTTGGTGGTATTAGGGATTGAACCCAGGGCCTTGTGCATGCAAGGCAAGCACCCTACCAACTGAGCTCTAGCCCCAGGCCCTCTTATCATGCCTTCTTTCTAAGTGGGAAAATTGCCTTTAACTTCTATTCCCTCCATATTTGCTCAATATATATTACTAAAAGCAAAAATAAATAAATAAATAAGATGTCATTACTTTCACCCAAGGTCTAGCTGAGTGTGACTCCCAAGCCCCCACACCCAGGCACACTCTGGACCCAGGAGATACAGAGTCTGGTAAATCCCAGGAATTGCCTTTAAGGTGTTCAGAGTTTAAATATCTAAAAAGATATTTTAAACAGGCTTCATACCAAGACTTGGAATTTATAAGGCAAGGAGTGAGGGTCACCCTTAGCTTCATTTTGGTTGTGCTAATGGTAATCACAATGACACATGATGACCATTGAATGCTTTCCCATTTTAAGTGCTTAACGTGACTTTTTAAGATAGATACTCTTACTAAGATTTTCATTTTGCAGGGGCCAAACAGGCACCAAAGGTCAAGGGCATACAACCAAGAATAAAGGGAATCAGGGCTCTCTAGTTCAAACATGTGTCCTCTGGTTCTGCAGCCTTGACTAGCATGTTGTATAATCTCTTGCAAATCACAAATATGAAAAGTAGAAAGAGAGAGATGCCATGAGAGAGAAAGTTCAATGTTCTTCATAAATGACTCATCCCCGGTGGAGTCTTCTCCTGGGCATGTTCCCGGGTATGAGGGAAGAGGGAATGATTGGATTTATCTGCCGACTGCCACCTGTAATTTACAGAGGGTGGGTTCACACTTGACTGGACCACAGTGTTTAAGGGATAAAGTTTTATGCTTTTGCTTTGAGCAGGTAACAATAAAAAATCAATAGATTATAATTACAGGACCTCAGAATTTTAGTGTTGCTCCAGATTGTAATGAAAATTCATTTACGTTATGACAACCACAGATGAGTAATTTATCTCTCCCCAAATGTCAGGGTGGTTTATGATGTTGCTGGCTGGTTACCTTGTACAGAAGGCACAGATAATGTGCCAGGTTGCCCCGTGAGTAATAGCCTGGTTTTATTATGCAGGATAAATCAATCACATGGATGTGTTGTGTTGGCGGAGTGAGGTTAGACCCACAAGCACTGAGCTTGGGAAACAGCTGAAGGTCAACAACCTCCCCAGCGCTGACGGAGGACCCTCCAAGGGCTGAATTTGGAGTGAATACTCAGCAGTTTACCTGCAGTGGGTGGTAAAATTTGGGGATTTGGTTTGGGAATTGTCTTTCAAAAATCAAGAGTTCTAAAATACATAGAAACTGTAGAGAGCTTTGCAGATGAGTAGATCAGTAACTACATAAATGAGACAGAGTAAAAACAAAAACACATGAAAATAATGATTAAAAAAATGACAAAACCTGGAAGTCCTTGTCCTTTTGCTGTGCAGGGATGGTTTTATTTGGGATTGGGGTGTATGGAAGGGGAGTGGATTATAGAATTTCATAATGGCTGGTGGCCTCCGGAGGGAAGCACTGGCCTCTCCTTGGCTGGTGTTGGTTGGGTGCAGGGAGTTGCTTTGGCACTGTGCATCTCCCTATTTCTCCCAGCTCCCTGATGTTGCAAGAGCCTTCCTTCATTGCTTGAGCTGGGGTCACAGCTGGGGAAGAAGGTGCAACTTAGCTCTGCCCTTTGTACCTTGACTATTCTCTAGATGAGTTAGAAACGTCCTCTGGCTCTTCCATAGACATTTGCCAATAAGGACAAGTTAAAGGCCATCAGGACTTCTGCCTTGGGCGAGCCCTCCTGACTCAATGTCCCATGGAGTCATTCCATTCGCCTCCCTCTGTTTGTACTGTGAGTGAAAACACCACCCACTAGCGGATAAAGTAACCATAAGGGGTTGCATCAGGGAGCTGGCAGAGGGGGAAATAGAGTCAGAGGTGGTCCAGGATGTCCAACAATCAAATTGCCTACTTCAGAGCCAATCTCCCTAAGGAGGTTCTAGAAGAGGGACCTTTGAAGACTTTCTGCCCTGGCTAATGCTTCTCATCTTTCAGAAGCTAGGAATGTGTTGACATCGAAGTAGAAAGGGGATAAGTGAGACACAAGAAAGCACTTCTGAATAGGAGTGACAATGGTGTATCAGTAAGTGTCGGCTGGGTTATGATGTGTTAACAAATAGCCTCAAATATTTTTTAACTTTTTAGTGTGAAATAAATACACAGATACCCACACAAAATAAATACTTATTTACATCAATATCCTTGTAACCAGCATGTGGGTCAGGATAGAGAGCTTTGGTAGGCACTCCAGAAATCTCTTCATGTGTTCTGTCTCTTACTCCCTCCAAAGCTATCTACTTTCCTCACTTTTATACTGCTAATCCCCAAATTTTAACCAGGTAAAGCAATAAGAGCATACTTCTTGCATGTGATATGTATGTATCACTAGAAACTGAGTGTTCCTCCCTTGTCAATGTCATCTTTATTCTGGAATAAAGCTAGAACTTTCTGGAACATTGCTAGTGAACATGGCAGAGGGAAAGGCATCGATTCTGGTGGGATACCCATTCTTTTGTTCACATCTCATGGGTCAAATGGCAGCCCCAAGTACCAGAGTCCAAGAAATGTAATCTCATGATGTTCCCAGAAGGGGGAGCTGTGGAGGGAGCAGAACTACTTGGCAAGTAGGATAGAGGACTACCACAGCTCTGGAGTTGAACTCTGGGTTCACATGTTGGTTCTTGCAGTGGCTAGCTGTGGGCTTGGGACAAGTCAATCCCTTTTTCAATGCTCAGTCATCTCATTTCTAAAACTACAAAAGGGCTCTTGAGAGAATTAAGTGAATGAATGCTTTAAAGCCTTAGTGTAGTAGTGCTTGGAGATTGTAATATTTACCAAGAGCTTATCATTATGAAGACTTATTTAACATTCCCTGCTCAGGTAGGATGTTCCAGATTGGAAGAGATTCCCCCCATGTGCTAAGATGAGGTGGGGAACAGGGTTAGAGGACCTCTTTGGTCTGAGCTTCTCTAATACCATGAGTAAAAACAAGGTAATGAAGTCGTGGACCACCTTCTGAAGTGTCCTGGGGTCTTTGTGTTGTTCATTTCATGGCCCATTAGTTTGAGGTGGGACATGGAGGGAGGGAAGGAAAGAAAAGACTAGAGGTCCCCATTGCTAGATACACTTGGGGTTTCTGTTTTGTTGTTATTGCTTCAGGATGTTGATCTTTCCCCCTTTTTTTGGATGACAAGAAAGTGATTCATGTTCAAGGGGAGGGATCCCATCCCCTGTCTCACTGACAACGAAACTGTCAAAAAGCCCATCCCTATAAACACTAATCTGGCAAATGAGACCAAGCCTCCATATGGAAAATCAAAGTAAGGGATCTGGCAGGGAGTTGCAAAGATGGTTTGAATCAGAGGCAGAGACAGCCCATGGATATCGGGGTGGGGGCCTGGGGCTGTCTGCACCACCGTGCCAAGATGGCTGGGAACGTGGGCCAGTGAGTTTCCATTCTGGGTGGAAGGCAGGGGCCTGTCTGTGGTGGAAGCCAGATCATGGCAGGTCTCTGGTTTACATTCGACTCATTGGAGGGTGCTCTGAGTTAATTGGGAAGGAGCCGGGCTGTGTTTTCTTTCCTGCTTAATAACAAGGGGGAATTGCTTACAGCTCTGGACTTTATTAGGGGAGAATTTGACATTGTTTTGTTGGACAGAGGCTCCGTCCAGGGAGCTAATCTCTCACACCTGTTTGGCTTTGTTAAGGAGCCAAGGGGCCTGGCCTGCTTGCTATTGGTTAGTGCAGAGACTGATACAAGGGGAAGAAAGGAAGGGACCCGAGAAAGGATGTGCATTTCTCTCCTCGCTCCTAACTCTGAGAATCTAGTGCAAAACAGCTACAGAGGTAATGAGTGCAATATCTGCCCGCAGGCTAGATCTTTCCAGAAGCACTGACACCCCCAATATTTGTTCAGCATCTGTCTTTGCAGGGCACTGTCCTGTGCTAGCATTAAGTGAGGTAGGGAGAGCTCCTGCCCTTTGGGAACTTGTATGTTTATGGGACCAAGAAACTTACTGGAACACCTTCCATGATTCTAGGAGCAGGGACTCTGGAGAAAAGGGGTACCTCAAGGAACTATTTCTGGCCTCTTGCCTGGCCTTTTTCTCAGGCTGGAGCAAATTCCAACACTATCAGCTATTTCACAAGCCCGGGTACCTGGTGCTTTAACCTTTGGGGGAAACTTTATCCTAATTAGTGCTCCTTGAATAATGGTCACTAGAACCCAAACAGAGTACAAAATGAGCATTATGTACCTGGGGTAGAATGGAAAGTCCCTCATTTTGTGGGATGAGCAGGGGACAAACCCAGGGCGTTGAGTGACCAGCCACACATACTCTCTCTTCTTGTTAAATGGGCTCTGGCCAAGGCCAGGTCCATCAATGCTAGAGTAAGAAGCCCAGCTCATAGCCAAGGGTATCATAAAATCTCTACTGGCTAGACGAGGAAGCTGTCTTGCCAGCAATCAATAGCTCTATCTCTAGATTGCAAGAGCAGGGTTTGTATCCCAGCTAGGGCTAGTTCTGTAATTTATGGGACCCACAGTAAAAGGAAAATGCCAGGTCCTGGCCAGGAGCCTGCACATCATAGACCAATCCACAGGGGGACTGGTGACCCCCAAGATTGAATCTTCCTTCCAGGATGTCTCAGAAACTGGACTGGGGGAAGAGAGGCTGCCTCAGGGGCAGAACCATTGCTGCCTTCCCCACACCCCAGTAGAGTATGCTCCTGGCCTGGCCTCTGTACCCCCTGTGCCCAGGCCTCTGCTGGGTGCTGGGGGTGATGACAGAACACAGGCCTTTCCTCGTCACCAGGACCAGGATGTTGCCCTCAGTGGAAACAGCAGTGGAGGTCACAGGAAGGTGGGGAAGGAGAGGATGAGCAGCCCACGATGCTGGGGCTTGGCTGCAGGTGGCTGGGTACCTTTCCTTGGAAGGCAAGGAGGTGGTGTGAGGCAGGACCGCTCCTGAGCATACTCCTTCTCACATATTCCACCTGGCTTTTACAAGACATGAATTCAAAGATAACATGTTTAAGAATTTTAAAAGTGCACCACTAAGAATTAACCCCCAAGTGTGGAAGCTGAGTGTGCCCCCCCCCCAGCCCTGTGATTGCACCAGCTGATACTTCAGGAAGCCAGTCCATACCTCAGCTGTACCACTCACAGAGCTTGAGGATGTTACCTGACCTCTTTACCTATCAGCTTGTCTATAGAGGCAAGATAGCGAGAACAGCAACAGAGGGATCTGGGGAAAAACTCAATCAGTGTGTGCTTTTTGTGTGTTTGTGGTATGTTTTGTGGGTGTGTCTGCATGTGTGTGTTTGCAGGTGTATGAATATATGTATGTGTGCTGAGGGCAGAGGATTCTCCATACTATACTGTGTGTCTGCTCCTGAAGCCTGGATAGATGTCTTGGAATCTCCTGCCACTGATCACCAAAGAGCAAAAGGAAAGAACAGAGGCTCCTTAGCAGAACTGGACAGAAAAAAATGAAGTTGGAAGCGTGTCTTCAATCACAGGAGAGCAAGTAGGTGGATCTGAGGCACAAAGATGCACAGAGTACTTCTTCTTCAAGGGGCAAGTAGGGCTGGGGAGTAGCTAAGTGGTAGAGCACTTGTTTAGCATGCCCTGAATTCAGTCCCCAGCAGGGGCCATCCTCAATTGTGTGACTTTGGGAAAACTACCAAAGCCTTTTGAGCCCTCATACGCCATCCACAAGGTGGGAAAACTCTGTCTTGTTGTTTTTACTAGTCCTTGATGAGGTTTATGTGATCTTGTGCAAAGGGAGGGTACCCAGCCACCTGCAGCCAAGCCCCAGCATAACTTTAAGCCCCACATAACAAGTTTATGTGACTTGTGCAAAGTCCTTTTAAAAACTAGGAAACACCATCCAGATGTATGAACAACTGAAGGGTGAGCTCGTGTCTCCTTTGCCTGTCCTTGGGTGAGTCTCACTCTGGCTGCCTGATGGAACATCAGGGCAGATAGGAGGAATTATATGTGTTGCACTATTTTTCTACCTATAATGCTTGGATTTTGAAATCTGCCTCCACCAGGCCATAGTCAAGCAAGCAAGGGACTGAACACACACACACACACACACACACACACACACACGTCCTTTGCATCATTAGACTTACCCTCTTTTCTTACACACAGCTATGTTATTGGATGGTGGCATGCTGGTTAATGTTTAATCACCAGGTTTCTGAAAAAAAGTTCACATTTATATATACACAATTTATTACAAATTTTATCGTTATAAAGTATGTACATAACACAACTTGTAACTAATTATAAAATATGCAGTATTTTTTATTGTTTATCCCATACAGCTAATTATTCTCACAAAATCATTCTGCTGTTTCTTATTTTGCAGTAGACAAAGAAGTATAGTTCCAATGTGAAAGCTGATATTTTCATTTTTGTTAAGAAATAAGAAAGAAAATGAGGATGTTGACATTTCAGTCCTCAGCCAATGATGTAGGCAATTTCTTCTCTCAATCAGGGCATAGCCTATAAAGACTAGAAGAATATATTCTTAACTGGTTTTCCTTTATTGTGCTACTCACATTATAAAAACCCAAGAAAGAGACAGACATTATTATCCAATATACATATATGATTACACTTGTGGAGTGACTCTGAACCATGTACAGCCAGAGGAATGAGAAGTGGTGCTCCACTTGTGTACTATACGTCAAAATGCATTCTACTGTAAAATAAATTAATTAATTTAAAAAAGGCTTCATAAACATCAAAAAATAAAAATAAAAACTAAAACCCTAGATATGAAATACTGGTATTTAATCTACATTGCTATTTTCTTCATCTTAAGTCTAGATGATTACAAAACCATATATCAAACCATGATGTGCAGCATGGTTTTTCCTTGGTTTCATAGTGTCCCCAACATTGCACATTTTAAGCTAAAATGTGATGACATTGAACTCAGCGTGGGAAACAGATACAAAGTAGCAGCCATTGCACAGTATAGAAGCTCTATAGATGTAGATCATCTCAAGAGCATAATTGTAAAACATTAAAAAGACAAGGCCGTGATGAGCTTGTTACCTTTTTTTTCAACATAATATATTTCATTGCAAGTTTACAGACTTCAGCTTTTTATAGTGGCTGTGTTTAACAATTGGCTTGCAAACCTTTGGTAAATTTCCCAGCTTGCTCCTGTGAGTGGGTAGAGCCTTCTCCAGCACATCCCCAGCTGTTTGTTTTTCTCTTCTTTAGGATCTGTATTTTTTTCAACATTCAAAGAGAGTTTTTGAATATTTATATGTGCTAGATGCTAAAGATTCCGTGGTCTCCTCCCTGTCGCATGGAGCTTATAGCCTTCTTGAAAAACAAGATGTGACAGTTTTCTAAGTGTTTTCTATTTATGGGATGGCAGAAGTCCTGTTGGGTGGTAAAGACTGCATGTGTTCTGTTCTGGTTTTCTAGCTACCTTTGAGGCCTGGCTCCTGGTTTCCAGGGCAAGAATTCTACCCTTCACAAAGAGCTTTGGCTTAGGACCATAGGATGACGGCCCATGAAGTGTTATCCTGAAGTTTGCTTTCGAAGTCTGAGTGTATTAATGGACATAGCACCTGTCCATTAAGGGCTATTCCCAGATGCCTTCCAGGTTGTGGAGATTCCACATTAGAACTTCTTTATCATTAGAATTTACTCCTGAGTTCACGTGGGGAGAGCTTCTTTGTTTTGTGGGTTCTCCCCACATCCAAGCCATGATGACACCTCTGCTTGAGTACAAAGTGCCAGGGATTTGAGATGATGGATCATTTTATCCAGAAATGGATGCATGTGTGTACGTGGGCACCCACCTGGGCACACGGGCACTCACATGCAAAAAGAAGTCTCGCTACACGTGGTAGAAGAGATTACTCATCAAAAGAGCTTAGCAATAAGTTCTCCGTCATCGGGTGTAATATCTCCTGAAATGACTTGGAAAACTTTAATTACATTACTGCTTTATTTTCAACTCCTGTTATCTTTGAACTCCTGGAGGATGGGGGAGGGGTCACCCGAAGCCTGAGCTTTTTCTAAAGAGCCTTTGTCTTTCTGCCCAGGTATTAAGTTGGTGGCGCAACAATCATAGGTACATTTGGTTCACTTTTCTCCACCCCTACCCCTCCTCCCCAGCGCCATCCTGGGTCTGAATGTGAGCCTGTGTTCTCCTGGTCCACCATCCTGCACGGGGGACCCAGAGAGAATGGGCCACAGGAATGCTTACAGAACAGAGCCAAATTGTTCAAGCTGCGTGAAGAAGAAAGGAAAAGCGGGCGGGGTGGTGGTTGTGGGGAGGGAGAAGAAGAAAAGCTTCCCTTGTCGGGTCAATTTCTCCAGAGATATTTGGAGGATAACAGAGTAATTTTTTAGGAGGGGGAGCACAAAACGCGAGAGCCGAGCCTTATCCACACAGTGGCCCATACAGAAAGGTGACATTTGAGAGAACAATTGCTAGGTTGTTTGGCCTCATTTGCGGCTATGAATGAGGCTTAAGAAAAGGTGTCTTTGGATTGCTACTCATAGTCATCTTCATCATTTCTACTTGCTCTCTCTCTCTTTCTGGGTTCCCTTATGAAATAAAGGGCACACAGGTAATAAACAAAGCACTATAAAAGATCAGATTGAGGTATTCTGTGTGCTCATTCAATGTCAGAGCAGGCATTCTCTCCACGGCTGCTACTTTCAGCCTTGTAAGCTGCTTCGGGACCGAAGACTAGTGGTGGGATTAGATTAGACCCCTTCCTCCCTTTCTGCGACGTTGCTGAATTTAAGAGGATCCCATCTTTGTTCAGCCAAACCAAACCTGACAGCCAAGGGACAGAGGAAGAGAGGGCAGGATAGAGACCCTTGGATATGCTCATGTGGATTGTGGACCTTTACCTGACTTTCTTGGTCAAGCCTCGTGCCAGATCCAGGTGAGTAACTGCCTGGATTCTGAGGCTGCCTGTCAGTTCAACCTGACTTTCCTCAGCTCTGACAGGGGATTCGCTGGTGATCCTTATTTCTCTCCTGGGCACAGACGCTGGAGGTTTGGTGCAATCTCACAGCACAGAACCCACGAGAGGCAGGCTGATCTCTGCAAAGGATCTGTGTTGATGCATAGGAATTGGGAGAGCAGGGGAGGGCCTGGGGCTTGTTTGATTTTGGGAGATGGAGGGAAGGATGAATGATTCTTCTCCCAACAGGTAAGCTTTCTTGCCACCAGGGTTCATGCTCCTGGCCAAACCTCAGTCGGTGGTGTGCTCACACCCTCCTCTGTAATTCTCCTTTGCTTTCACTCTGCACAATTCCCCAGAAGCAAACAAGGGAACTATTGGAGGGTGTGAAGCACCCTGCCTGGTTGCAAAGACAAGAAAGACAAGCAAGGATGCACCAGGCACCTGCTATGGATCTGGTTACCTATAGTGGGTTGGTAGCCAGTACCCTCTTCTGGAGAGTTCATCCATGTGCAGGAGCTGTGAGCTGGGCTCCCATAGGCTGGCCTCCGAAGATGAAAAGGGGGACCTCAGGGCTTGGGGCCCTTCGTCAGAGCCTGGCTATTCTTTCCTCTGCTATTCTCCTTCTCCTGCATCACAACCACCACTCGTGGAAATATAATCCAGGAATAGGCCTGAATGAAATGACCCTCGTTTGCAGTGAGGACTCGAGGGTTTCAATGGGATTGTGCCTGTACTTGTATTTGGAGGGGGATGTCCAACTGAATGTCATATATGGACTTCCAAGGTTTGTTCAGGGAAAACCGTCCTAGCAGGTCTGTATTGGCATCTGTCTTTCCAATAGTGAATAATACTAGTGAGTTCTTCAATATATACATTCCATGAGACTAAATTCTCTTACCTTTACACAACACATTCAGCCTTGGGATTTTTAGTACTTTCCAAATGACCTGTTTAGGAACCACCATTTCGTGAGTGAGGAAACAGTCACTGGGGACTTTGTATATCTTTCATTTGTTACAAAGAGAGGCTTTTGGGGGTTTAACTAAAACCTTGGACTTCGCAGATGTGAAACAGACATTTATGTGTGTGTGTGTATGTGCATTCATTAGAATATACACAATGGTGTGTACACCTGTGGGTGTATAGCTTCTTTGTTCAAGTGTGTGTTTGAGTTTTAAGTATAAAATACTAATTCTGGAGAAGTTGGAAGCATTTTAAGTTAGTTAATTCAGGTCAGGTTCTGAGTCTTTCAACAGAGACCTTTCCAATGCCCTGCTGTGTGAAAGGGACCCGAATTCTTGGAAGACACAGAACTAATTCGTAGGACCAGGGTTGTGTTTGATATTTCCCAAGTGTACTTCATAGACACATGCAAAGTTGAACGTACCTAGATCGTCAGAGTAAAGAGCAAAAGATGCCTGAAAGCCTCTCAATTTGCCATTAAACAGGAGATTGCCTCTTTATTTGTTCAGATTCGAGAATTAATTTTTTTTCTCTCCCTGCAAGTAGCACTAATTTCTGCAGGAATAAGTGGGGGCTTTTTGTATGGCTAAGAGAAACCTATCAAACATCTGGTTTTGCCCATGCCAGGAACATAGTAGGGATGCAGCAATTGCTTGAATATTGAAGGAATGATTGAGTAGCCCCCGAACAGTAGGCGCGGATTTATATAGTGTGTTACTTTACGTTTATTTACATACACGTCTGCTCCGTGAGTGGCAAATTCAGTTTTTTCCACTCAATTGATAAATTCTTTTCTTATTGACTTACTTTTGGTCAGTCCATCGATTGCTTTGCTATTATGTAAATATTTCAAAACCTTGGTGTCCTTCAATTCTTTGTGTACCCCCCACCATCACCTGCAGTTAATCAATGTAGAGTGGGTAGTCTGATTAATACAAGACTATGTTCTCCGACATTGAGGTTTGATACATGCATGCAGTATCAAAACCCATATGCCAAGTCCTGGAACAGAATTTAATTTCTTTTCCTTTACCTCATGTTTGGAAGCTTAGAATAGTCAGTGGAGTCAGTGGTAGCCCTGGGGTCAAAAGACAATTATTCCTATAAGGTGACAGAGGGAGAAAGCAGATCATCACCCAAGTTTCACAATGAACACTAACCACAAGTCATAAGCTACGGTTGTGTTCTAACGAGCAATTTGCCCGAACAATGCTGGGTGAAGCAGTTGCCTCTGATGTCTGGCTTGGGACATCTGCCTTTTACAGACCTAGTGGGGGATGAGGACCCAAGACTCAGTCACATACATCATTCATTGCTTCTTTCTGTGCTTATTAGCCTTGTGGGTAAAGGCGGCATTAACCGCTGGCCCAGCCGTCTTCGAGAACAACATGGCAAAATTCAGGAGAACACACAGTCTTGTGTTTGGGGCTTTAAGAGACTCTGAGGTGAATTGGTGCTCGGGAGGATTTGAGAGCGGATTGGCTTTTAGCCATTACTGTTGGCTAATAATTGCATTAATCTTTTTGAGGGAGGTTTTGTGTGTGCATGTTCCCCCTTCCCTCAAGCCCCAAGTCAGAGAACAATAGGGGGATTGTGTTTCTGCACTATTCCCTGAGATAGGTCAGGGCTGGTGACCGGGAGGATAGGGTCTTTGGTGGATGAACTACCAGCCCCAACCCATCATTTAGGAACCCGAGACCTCAGCATTGCAGTGCCCGCCACAAGATACGAAATTCCTCACTAGCTGGGCCATTTGAACAGCAGCTTCCTGGGGTTATCAGCTGCAGTGACTCTGGGGGGCCTCGGAAGCAGGTGTGACGCTTGTGGAAGAGAATGGTGCGTGTACGTGAGGGTGTGAGCACCTGCACACACGGGTACTGTGTTCTATGCATTTTTCTCCTATCTAAATTCACCCAGGAAAATCTTTCTGCTTTTTGGAAATGAAGGATGTTAAACTAATGTTTGGGGTAGAAATGCCTAGTGGAGATGTCCCTGTAGAGTGAACCACAGGCATGTGTGTGTGTGTGTGTGTGTGTGTGTGAAAAACATATTTGCCTTTAATATTAAAGTGAAGTTGTCAGCTGTACTGTGAGGAGTTCAAATAATCTGCAAGGTTACTCTATGATGAGGATACACTTGTATCCACAAGTTCTTCATCTGCTCATTCAGTGGACCCTGGATCAAAACCATTAAAAAAAAATTGCATCTGAAATGGACAAGTACAGACTTTTTTTCTTATCATTTCCCCCTAAACAAAAGAGAAAGGCAACTATTTACATAGCATTTGCATTATGTGAGGTACTAAAAGTAAACTAGAGATGATTTGAAGTATGGGGGGAGGAGGCCCTGAGTAGCTTATGTGCAACCACGATGCCATTTTATATAAGGGACATGAATATCTGCAGGTTTCAGTATCTACTGTGGGTCCTGGAACCAATCTCCCTCAGACACGGAGAGACACCTGTTCCCTCTGCTGCACAAAGTGTTATTTGTTTATTTGGCAGTGCTGGGGATTAAATTCAGGGTCTCATGTACAAAGTGCTATTTAGATGTTAATGAGAATGTACCCGACAATTTAGAAAGTAAATGCTCGTGCATGCTTATGCCCTGGTTATACCAAGAAGCTCACTGGATCCTAAGAATTCAAGGGCAGGTCAATTTCATAGTATGCCTGCCACAGTTTGTGCTAATTTCTGTGCCCTCTTTGTGGTACAGGATCATTTTAAACACTACCATTTCATTTTATTGAACTTCCATGGGCTCGTTGCTCAAATGACAGGCTTCGAGATAGCCGGGTTTATGCCCACACATCACAGAGGGAAGTGCAGAGTGGTCCCATTCTCCTCTGCCTCTCTGCCCCAGGTTTCCCTTGTGCCCTGAGTTCTAGGTTTTTCTCTATCTGCTCCCGGCTAAGCGTCTGCTGGGTTTAGCCATGAGGAGGCTGGTGTGGCTGGTGGACGGAGTGCACTGGTAGCATAATTTGGCAGGAGTTTGCTCGTTGGCACAGGAGGCTGGGGAAAGTGAGAGGGGGTGAGGATGTTTCTGAGGGTGTGGGTAGAGGACGTGAAGAGTAGGAAATCAGGCCCCTGGTGGCTGAAGCCCCTAGGGAGTTGCTGATCTGAATTAGACTGAGTTCTTGGCAAAGACACAATTTCTTTCTCTCAGACCCCAAGACTCCTCCAGCCTACATTTTCCAGCCCCTCATGAACGTTTCCAAATTTAAAAAAATAAAATAAAAATACGTGTGGAAAAATACAGTACAAGCGACAGCACCTTCCCAGTTTCCGACAGTTCTGTTTTGACTTCACCATCAGCCAAACTGGAGCCCCGAGTAGCTGGCTTCATCTGTCACCTTGAGTTATTAACTGTTTCCCTGCCTGTCTCAGTGGGTGTCCTCCTGGCTCTGGGCCTTTGGCTGGCTCAGTGACCTGTCAACCCTGCGTCCTCCTCTGGGTCTTAGGGCTCTGTCTGAAGACCCCGGTTCCCTCATGGAGACAAATTCGAGCTTACTTCACAGTTACCTCCCAGATGGGTTTTGTCAAGGAGTGGCTGGGGACGAGGGTGGCTGGTAGGGGCAGGAAGGCCAAGCCCCACGCCAGCTCTCACAGGGTGCAGGGTGTCCATTAGAAGTTCAACAGTGCAGTCTGCTTCTCTTGGTTAGAAGCCAAAAATTAGAGGGAGGTTGGTACTAGAAATGTGATGATATAGGAGACAGGCTATTGGGAAGCAGAGGGAGTGCTAATCCTAGTTTATGTATTATGGCCGCAAAGTTCTTTTTTGTGGCATGGAGTTACCCCATCTTATCTCTCCTTTTCCCATCATCCCTCAGGTCCATTTGACAGTGCTGAGGATTAAATTCAGGGTCTCATTCACAAAGTGCTATTTAGATGTTAAGGAGAATGTACCTGACTGAACTTCGTGTTTTGGCTGCCCGGATCTTCTTGAACAGCCATGTATATTCAGAGCATTACCCAACCCTCTTTCCCCTCAAAATTCACACATCCCTAATATCATTCTCCTTGGAGACTTGTGCTTTTAGACCGTCCAACTTATTAATATGAACAAATAATCCAAGTTAATGAATTCTCTGGAGAGGTACCGCATTCATGTGTTACCCAAAAAGAGTGCTTTTACAAATGGAAGAGCATTCTGCTGTCATGCATAACCTTTCAGAACAAATAAAAAATAAATTAAAAAAAAGAGTGCATTTTTAAACTGGGTGTCTTTTAGAAACACACTTAACTTGGATTATCATTATTATTTTTAATATCTATAACATGCAAATTGTCATGTTTAATGAGGTGCATGTTTACATAATTTTCAGTTCAATGTATAAAAGTGTGGTGAGCAAAAACTTCTCCTCCAGCCATTTAAGTCGTCTGGAGGCAATGGAAATGACTGGGTTATTTCTTTCCTTCAGGAAATATTTTATGCTTGTTTCAGCAATCAGATAGTCTCAACCTCTTTCTAATTTTTAGTGGACATTTTATTTTAGAACACAATAGTTTTACATTTAAAGAAAATTTGCCAAGATAGTACAGAGTCCCTATAAACACCATCACCCAATTTTTCCTTTTGTCAGCATCTCATGCTTTTATGGCAATTTGTCACATTTAGGGAACCAGTTAATGTTGGTTGTTTCACTCCAACAATTATAATAACAGTTGATTATATGTTACAATTAGTTGAATTTCACAGCTTCTTAGATTTTACTAGTTTTTACCCCGATGTCCCTTCTCCATCCTAGGATTCCATGCAGTTAAATTGTGTTGTCACGTATCCTTAGCTGATTCTCCTCTCTAAGGGTTCCTCTGACTTTGTTTGATGACTTTGGTAATTGAGGAGAGCTGGTCAAGTATTTTGTATGAGGTTCCTTAATTTGAGTTGGACCGATGTTCTTCTGGTGTCTAGACAGTGTTTATGAGTTCTTGAGAGGATGACCTCGGATATGAAGTGCTCTTCTCACCATTAGCATCAAGATCATACACTTGAACGTGACTTGTTACTCACCATGCGGACTGTGAGCACCTGGCCCAGGAGTTCTTCAGGCCCCTTCATGTGAAGTTACTGCTTACATACTGTAATCTTTGGGGCAAGGTCATTAACGCAGCCGTATTCAACAAATCAGGAGTCATGTTCTGCCTCCTTGAGGCCTTTTTACTTTTTAAAGGCTTTGCCTTTTTTAAAAACAACATATTTTAGAGATTGTTCCATGTCAGTAATTCAAGAACTTTCACATTCCTTATTAATTTGCATTTATTTTATGGCTACATTAATATCATAACTGAACTAACTAATCTCTTTGTGATGGCCATTTAGCTTCAATGTTTTGGTCTTGTAGACAATATTTATTTCAATGCTGAAATAACCTGGTACATATTCAAATATATCTACAGGCTAAATTCCTGAGGGTCGGCTGTTTACTTAAAGAGAATGTGACTTGTAATTTCATGAGCTGTTGCCACATTGCTTTCCACAGACAGTGAGCCAATTTATGCTCCCCCGGTAATGTATAATGAAAACGGTTCTGTGGATGGAATTTCAGGTTGGTGGAGGAAAGGTTTTAAATTGGTGGACCATTCAATACTTTTGCCAATCTCCTTAAATCACAGCACAATAGGAACAACTATAGAAAACCCAATTATTCAGGTGCACCCTGGCCTGTGAGCTCACTTAATGAAGTCTAGAGCCTAGGTGACTGCTAAAAACCTCTCCTCTCTCCCACTTGGTTCCTTAACAGGGCTCTTGCCTATGTCCATTCCTAGCATGCTCTGGAAATCTTCTTATTTTTGCATGGAATATTTTTTATTAGGACTCTCATCTTCTTCCCCAGCTATCCACATACCCATGGACCATTCACTCTTGGCAGGGCCACGTGGCTCATTCTTTCTCATTTTAGAACAAATGCTTTGTACATACCTTACATTTATTCAGACCTATACGGTGTTACACGCAGCAACTGAAGTCATTGCTTTACTGAAGAATGAATGCCTCCTGTGTCTTCTGTGAATGTACCAGGCTAAGGGATAACTTCTCTTTGTCGTATCACCCCAAAGTCTCCTGAGCCCCTGGAAGTGAGCAGAGCTCCCTCTGCTGCTCTCCTCCCTTCCCTCTCTCACCTGCTACGAGAGGCGCCTGGGAAGAAGCCATGACTGCGGACGTGTCTGCTTAACCCTGGCTTCTGGGTGCCCACATTCTTTCCGCAGAATAACATGACAGGAACAGATGTTTTCTTTGTGGCTGTGTGATAATTTCTCAGGGGTAGTGAGAAATAGCTATAAAGATCCCTGCAGAGATTTGAACTTAACTAGAACCATTGCAAATCACAGCAGCATAACTGGGCCACAAAAGCCATGGTGGATGGTGGGGACAGTGGCTTCTCTGATGTTGGGCTGGGCTGCCATGAATTTATTTACTGAATTTGAGTTGACTGCCAATGGGGAAGCTCTCCTGCTTGGCCATTCTGGTATTGCACTAGGTTTTATGGTCTGTTTGGGCTGTTATAAAAAAAATACCATAAACTAGGTGGCTCACGAACCATAGGAATCACTTGCTCATGGTTCAAGAGGCTGGGGAGTCCAAGGTCAAGTCACTGGTACACTTGGTGTCAGGTAAAGGCCTGTTTTCTGGTTTATAGATGGTGTCTTATCTCTGTGTCCTCACCTGGTAGGTGGAAGAGGTGTCTCTTTTGAGCCTCCACTGTGAGGCTGCAAGTCCCACTCACGAAAGATACAGCTTCATGGCCTGATCACTTCCCCAAAGCTCCACCTCCTAACACCATAGCCTTCATGGTTAGGATTTCAACCTAATGGGTTTGGGGCAGAGGGACATACATTTGGACCATTGCACTAGGTACCCTTTTGTGCAAATCCAAGTTGAGGCGGAAATACTCTGCTGCAGCGTAGCAGACTTTTGTCCCAAACTCTAAAAACCTAGCATTCCCCAGGTCAGGGCATTGAGAAGGTCAGGCCAGGTATCTTGCACATGGAGACATCTGTTTATCCTTTATTCAGAAAGACATTTGGATGCCACTGTCGTACTTTTCACTTTCTAATTTGCTCAGCCCTGGCACGTTTCTATTGACATGGTTTTATTCCACTTGGCGCTTACCTATTCCCTCTATCTAAATTATAGGATGTCAGGATGGGAAGGAATCTTAGATCCCCAAGGAAAAGTCTCTCTGTGGGTCACAAAGCTGGTTGAAAAAAACCCAGCATGGGCTCAGACAAGTGTTTCAATACTCAAGAGTTAGTTTCCCTCTTTTACTCCCCTTATCGATCAAGTAAATAATAATAGCAATGGCGATGAATTTATTTACCCTAAAAAACATATCATACTACCTGGTACGGGCTTATGTTGAGAAATATATTTCAGTGTTGATCTGAAATTCAGATATCTCTGGGTATCTTACATGTTTATTTGCTAAGTCTGGTAAATTGCCATGGGGACATTTTGAGAGAACGTTGGAAAGCTTCTATACAGTGTGTTCTTGACTTTCCTCAGCCCCGATGGTGTCTCCCCTCTCTTTCCCCTGTCCTTTTCCTCTCACCACTCACTGTATCCAGGATGAACAGCCTATGGCATGGTGGCGGAAGCTTCTAGAGTTGTACTCCAGGCTGTCCAGAAGTTAGCATGAGCACAGCTCCTTTGTGCCGAGTACTTAGCGCTGGGGCACCTGTACCTCCCGAGGCCTGCACTCTTCTCTTGGCTCTCTCTGTTTGCTCTGCCCGTCCTTATGCCTTACCCCAGATCTAGACTCCACTAATGTCTGTGTTCCCACCCTCCCAGTGGCACTTGCTGGTGGTCACTAGAATTCACTTAAGTCACAGGGTGATGGCAGCAGTGCAATAGAGAATCTAGCTCCTGTTTGTCCTCTCTCTGGGCTGAGCTGGGGGTGACCGTTGGGGTGGGATGGGGTGGGGTGGGCAGGGCCCTGGACACCCTGCCTGTGGCTGCAGCCTGTGTACTCCTGGCTATTTTAAGGCCAGACTGGTGAACGTTGGGTTCCCCTTTGTTTACCTAGGCTTTCAATATTTTCCCTGGAAAATGCCAAGGTGGTCACAGAATGTGGGAAACCAGGCAAGGAAAAAAAGCTAATGCTCTCTGGTGACGCCCCTGGTAGCTGCTGCTAAGTTCCATGGAAAAGACGGGGGCTCGCTATCTGGGCCTGTGGTGGCTCCTAGAGCTTTTAGCTGTATTGGCACTTGCTCAGCTCCAGAGACGGTGGAAAAAGAAAACTGTCTGCAAACTCAGGCCTCGAGCCTGCCTGGTAGCCCTGGCTCCACCCATTCCCGCCCAGTGGCTTTGCGTACCGTGAATGCCCCTTTATCGTCGGTGAGTGATACTGGCTTTTCAGAAATACTGTGTAGGCCTTGTGTCCCACATGCCTGTGGGATGAAGGCTGTGCTTCCCTCTCAAGGCTGGTGCCTTAAAAATACCCAGTAAACCTGGGGAAACTATCTTGGCAGCTCCCCACCTGGCAGCGTGGGAGGCTAACTCCAATGGTCTTCTGTTCTTCAGGCCACTGGCCACAAGGTACCTGGTGGGCAGTCTCAGGAGGGAAGGAGCTGACTTCAATACTGGGAACTGCGCAGCAGGTAAAGCCACAGGGAATGCTCCTATGTCACTCGGGCTCACCTCACCTGGTGAAGATGTAGTTCCTTACCTTTTGTGATTGATTGGCACTGCCGGAGGGGATCCCCCTGACCTGCAGGTTTGGCTCTGGGTAAGCACTGTTTCATTAGCAGCTTCAGTGGAAACAAAGTCCTCATGTGGCGCTGGAGTTGGGTGCTGCTCTGTCCCGTGGTTCAGGCATTGGCTAAATGCTTGCCATGTACCAGGCACCTGGATAATCACCTTGCATGTACCTTGCCACCAGGACCACATGGTAGGGGTCACTGCACCTGTCCTCCAGATACCAGGCTAGGAGCTTGACTGCACCAGATGAGGTCATCCTGGAAAACCTCCTGTACTGAATCTTCCTTTACACCACAGCTCCAAAACAGGAAAACTTGGCTCTTGAGAATTTTTTTAACCCATTTAATGGTAGCTTCATTTATTCTGGAAAAATAAGTCAGAACCAGAGCTGAGAGATTCTCCATTTAATACGCATTTCTAACCAAGTTCTGTTCAGATACAGCTGATGTATTCTCACGACTCTTTAGTCACATCTGTGTTCTCCAGTTCCATCCGTATTGTTGCAAATGATAAAAGTTTCATTTTAAGGGTGAATAGTGTCACGCTGAGTGTATACCACAGTTTCTTATCCATTCATCCGTTGATGGACGCTGATGTTGATTCTGTAATTTGGCGGTAAGAAAAGGAGAGGCAATGGCCTAAGTGTGCACAGCCTCAATTAATTTTTAGAAATCTTTGAGAAACACAGCACAGTGTGGTAAATATAGTAAATAATAGTGTATGTTTAAAAATCGTGAAGAAAATAAGTTTCAAATGTTCTCATCACAAAAAATGTGCTTGAGTTTCTGAATATGCTAATTAGCTTGAGTTTATTCCACAGTGAATTCATAAATCATAACATCACTTTGTATACCATAGATATATATGTCTGTCATCTGTCAATTTATAATTTAAAATAAAAATTAAAAAGAAAGATTCTCTTAGTGTGAATGGTAGATCAAAGGACAAAAGCAGGGGGAAGGACATGGACAGGATCTGGGAGCTAGCTAGGTACAGGATTTTTTTTAATCCAAAGAAATTTTCATATAGGTGAAGCCTATGTAGGATACACAAATTAGAGGGTCTATAAGGATATTGTGAAGAGTCAGTCCCCTCCTTGCCCTGGGTTCTAGTCCTGTTCCTTACTATATAGGCATCAGTGGACCGTGTTATTGAATATCCTTTCAGAGTGCATCATTTACAATCTAGAGAGAGGAAGGGATGGATAGAGAGATGACTGTATATACTATTAGGTACTTTGTTAGTTTTTACTCAAAATACAGGTTGGGGTGCTTTTATATCAATATACACAGTACTTATATATCAATACAAGGTCCCTTTCATTCCAAGCCACAGAGAGTTATCACTTTGCAGCTCCCTTATATTCTATCATGGAACCATTTTGTGAATTTCTTCTCCCATGATGGGGTTTTTCACTCACTGTCTTCTACTATTAAAAGCGATGCTGGCACAGACATTTTTCTGTATATCTAGAAATATACTTGCAAGACAAATTCCCAGAAATGGAATTGGGTCAAGGAGGGTATGCATTTGAATCCTGATAGATACTCAGGTTGACATTAAATTAGTCACAATCAACATAGTTTAGATACTGGTCTTTCCTCTGGATATCTGGAGCTGTGTTTGTACTTGGGAGGCAACAGATGCAGATTGCTCAACTCCAGCCTTCTCAACATGCATGATTGTAGGACATACCTGGGGGCTTGTTAAACATAGAACTTCCCTGTCCCTCTCTCCACACTACCAAATCAGAATCTTCAGAAGAAGCCTGAGAAACACCTCGAACACACTTGAGAAACTGTTGGTATAAACAGGCATGTCCCAGATTTTGGTACATGTTCAGGGTAGACGTGATTCAGAGTTGGGAAAGTGATAGGAAATCCTTCCAGAATAGGTGCTTGAAAGGGGTAATGAGTTGGGGTGGGTTCTGCTTTATAAATATTTCTCGAGACCTGACTTCCTCTTTCTGGAATGGGTAAGATATGATGTGCACCAATGCAGGGGGCCAGTGTGTGGGTAGGCAGAGGCTGCGGACTTGGGAATAGATGAACAAATTTCAGTTTTATTTCCCACTCATGAAATATATGACCCTTTAACCACTTTTCCCCAAAAGAATTCCTCCTTATAGTAATCACATGACTTACTGATCACGTGTCTGCTGATCCTTATGCCCGCCCTCTGCTACAGAGTCCACACATACGACCTTTGCTCCTCACAACGGTGCCCTCCGGCCCATCATTTTCTATTTTTTCATTTCAGATGTGCAAACTGAGGCTCCCCGTGATTAGATGACATGCTCAAGTTGGCCCATCCCATGGGTGGTAAAGCCAGGACTGGAATTCAAGTTCGTTAGACTCTAAGAGCAGGATCTCCATCAATGCACTGCACATACTTTTAAAAGGAGTGTAGGAAAAGCCACAAGTATGAACAGGGCTCAATGTAGAGTCCACCTACACATTTTTACCTTGGAACAAATGAAACATCCTTTTAGCAAAGAGAGTAAAATTTGCCCTAATTCTAAAGGATAAAAATAAGAGCTTTAAAAATATTTCTTACTGTCAGCAGATGATTCCTAAACTGCCCGCAATCTCGTTTCTCTTCCCTCTTTGCATTTATTTGGTTAAAAACTTTGAGGAATACTGCATCCTATTCAGTCGTCGACATTCACCTCTCAGTTTGTACACCTAACACAAGACATGCCATAGAAAACATTGGTACCTTCAAAACAGCATGGTATCAAAACACCTAAAGCAAACACTGTCAGAATATGCAAGGATAGCTGGGCAAAAAACACACTTGTAAATCCAAATAAGCACAAAACCACAAAAGCAGCCGAGGGAGTAACTTCTGTTGAAAATGGCTCCTTCCCGAATATCTCTTTCCTTCCTTCCTCAGGTCCATGTGGTGAAGCCCCTGGAAATCGCCAAGAGCAATCACAAAAGTGCACCATACCAGAGATCCCTACAGCTGGTGAATTTACACCAATGGAAAGATCTGTGGCGTCTCACAGACTGAGGCTGAAGAGTGCATCTGGTTTCTGCAGCAGAACAAAATGGCAGCCCCTTTTCCTTCCATGAAAGGAGACTTCAGAGGAGCCAGTAGGTTTCCTGATAGATTGTTAGCAAATGAATGAGCTTGTCTCTTCTCAACTCTGACTTAAAATAAATGTAGAAACACAACCATTATTTTAAGGACTGAGTGAGACAGAGGAGCTGACACCATAGCAGTGGTAATAATTGTCACTTCTGACCTGTCTGGAACAGTTACTGTATGCACAGAACAGAACACAGTTTACCCCCCTCCCTTACCCCAGGGCACAAATAGAAATATTTGTGTGACACTTTTTCTTCATGACAATAAAGGAGGTGGTGGTTGGTAGGTGAGGTGCTAGTATAATCAAGTGGGTCAAACCTAGGGATGCTGCTGAACTAACTCCCTGTAGTACATAGGACAGAGCCACCCACCCACCTCCATGAGGAATTATCCCTCTGAAAATGTCAATACTGTTAAGGTTCAGGAAACTTGCAATAAACGAAGGCTTCTGCACATCATTAAGTTTCCAAAGAAGTATAAAAATACATCTTGTTATTGTCCTCACTTTATAGATGAGAATATTTGAACTCAAAATAAGTAGCTCCAATTGTTTGGACCTTTGAACACACTCAGATTTCTTTCTTGCAATGTCTTTGGTACAATGATCATTGCAGAAAACTTGTCCCATGGCAAGGAATCAGCTCCCTTAAATGTCAGTGTGTAAGTTCTTCAGCTTGAGCTGACTCAGCCCTCGTTCCATTCTGGGATGATTCTGGCTAACATCTGGTGGCTGGAGCAGGGGACAGAAGATATTATATAATGTCTACAAAAGTAGTGAAACATTGACTTAACTGCTCAGATAAGCAACCAGTAAGATAGAGAGTGAGAACACACACTGCTTTAAACATGTTGTCTGAGGATAGTATCTTGACTGTGTTCCCACATCCTCTGTTCTTTTAACCTCTGATAGTGGTGTGGCATGTGCTGTTGAGGAAACAGTGGTCCCGATGCCACAAGAATCAGACGGGGGAGGCAATCTCTATTCTGCAAACTTCTACAGAATTAGGTCATTGAATTCCAAGAGTGTTGGGTCTTTGGAAGACAATTTTTGTTTTTCTTCTTCCGTTTTTGATAAATGCCAAGCTCCTTGTCAAAATATTTATGACCAGAGACAGGAAAGTCAGGCTTTTTCTTTTGAATCATTTCTCTGTGTCTGGTTTGGATGTTCTATTTCTTTTCTTTCCTCTGCTATTTTTTCTATCCCCTCCCCCCATCATGGCTCTCTTTTCTTATATTTCACACTAACCATGTAAAACGTTGAAGGAGGAAAATTGTCTAAAATAATTAGATTGACCACCTGCTGGGCCAGTCCCTGCAGTTGGGCCTATGAGGGTAAAGACCTTTCTCATGTAATGAGTAGGCACCAGCTTTGAAGTATTCTGGAAATGAATGGAAACCCCCTGAAAGTCTTTGAAACACAATCTGGCTACCATGAGGTACAAATCCAGATTTTTTTCTTTGTCCTTCATAATTTTCAAAATTGTTCCACCCTAATCAGCCATCTGCTTTGTCCTTCTGCTCATGAATATTTAAATAGTATTGTTATTATTTACAGTAACTACATCAATGAAACTCAAAGTAGAGGTTAATTTAAGGGACATCTGTTAGTCATGGGAGGTACCAGAGTGAGTATGTTATCTCCTCTGCCTGGATGAACTTAATATTTTGGTGGGGGAAAAGGAGTTAAATAGACATCCAGTTGTCATTATAAGGAGATGTGTTAGTTATCCTTTGTCATGTAACAAATGGCCCCAAAACTTAGTGCCTTAAGATAACATGTATTTATCATCCTATGGTTTCTGTAAGTCAGAAATTTAGCCATGGCTTTTCTAGGTCCTCTGTCTCATGGTTTCTCATGAGTTTGAAGTCAGGGTGTTGGCCTATGGTCTTCTGTCCCACTCGCAGCTTCCACCAAGGAAAGATTCACTTCTGAGCTTACCCATGGAGTAGCCAACAGGATTTGTTTCTTGGATGGTTGTTGGTGTTGTTTCTGGTCCCTCATTGGCTGATGACTGGAGGCCAACCTTGGTTCCTTGCCACATGGGCCTCTTTGCTCTGAAACTCTCCGCATTGAGCATGTGAGCTGAGGAGGTAATTGAGAGAGAGGGCTGACAAAGGTTGCAGCTTTATATAACCTGATTTTGGAAGTAACAGCCCACCACTGGTGTGTCTTCAATTGCTTAGAAGCCCGTGTTCAAGAACAGCTCATTACACTAGGACTTCGGCACCAGGAGAGGAGATTATTGGGAGCTGGAGCTTGGATTGCCTACCACATAAGGCTGAGGGGATTACTGTGCATACTCAAGAAGCTGTAACTCTCTGTACACAGGGCATAGTAAAGAAATCTCATCTTTAAAAGGAGATACTTTCTGACCGTACTGAGACTGGGCTGCTCTAGAAGGTTTGGCACCTACCCAGTGATTAATGGAATAACTGCAGTCTTAGAGATTTTGTGATTGTGATTGGTAGTTACCACTTTAGGTTTTATGTCCCTAATCATGATGAATGATGGAGTCTCTCTGGTGTCCCCAGAGTCCTGTTAATGGAGGTTCTATTCCCTCTCTGTCTCAATCAACTTTTGTAGACAAAAGACCACTAAGTTGTTTATGCATTTACTCATTTTATGTTTTGAGTAATGCTAGGGAGTAAAACTCAAAAACAACTACCTATGAGAAAATGGATGGTCAAATTTGGTGATGAATAGGATTTATCTTTGGGGGCCTCTCCTCAGTATAGACCAGGAGTAGATGTGACCTGGAGAGTGGGCCAGGGTGACTGACTGCCCCTACCCACTTGTTTTTGTATAGCTTGACAGACAAGGATGGGTTTTACATTTTTCTTAATGTTTCAAAACCAAAAAAGAGCTGTTTTTTTTTCTTTCTTTCTTTCTTTTTTTTTTGTACCAAGGATTGAACTCAGGGTTACTCAACCACTGAGCCACATCCCCAGCCCTATTTTGTGTTTTATATAGAGGCAGGGTCTCACTGAGTTGCTTAGTGCCTCGCCATAGCTGAGGCTGGCTTTGAACTCATGATTCTCCTGTCTCAGCCTCCCTAAGTGCTGGGATTACAGGCTTGCACCACTGCGCCCGGCTATGAGCTGTATTTTTCGAACCATGAAAACAAGCTGTGAATAGACCATTTTTGTGATGTCACTACACCCATTTATTTACATATTTTCTGCTGCAGACTGAATACTTGTGTTCTTCTGGAATTCAGATGTTGAAACCTAATCCTCAACATTATGGCATTTGGGGTTAGGGCATTTGGGAGGTGATTGGGTCGTGAGGGTGGGCCCTCCTGAGTGGTATTAGTGTCCTCATGAAAAGACTCAGATGCATTTCCTTCTGCCATGCGAGCGCATAGTGAGAAGGTGCTACCTATGAACCAGAAAGTAGGTCTTCATTAGAAATGGAGTCTGCTGTTTTCTTGCTCTTGGACCTCCCAGCCACTAGAACTATGAGAAATAAACTTCTGTTGTTTCTAAGGCACCCAGTCTATAGCATTCTCTTATAGCATCCCAAATGTACTATGCCCTTGTCTGTTACTACTTTGGCTAAAATAGCAGAGTTGAGTAATTGCTACTCACCCAAAGCCTGAAATATTTACTCTCTGGACCTGTTAGAGAAAGTTTATCAACCTTTGGTCTAAAGGAATATAGAGACATGCAAATAAGTAGTCATTGCGCTGTGGTGAGTGACATACCAGACTTATAGACAAGAAACATCAGGAGCCCAGGGCAGGAGTCTGCAGGCTTTGTGGGTCTCCTTCAGGATAAGCAGAAGTTTTCTTGAAATGGGAGGAGAAAAGGGAGAAAAGACAATGTGTGTCAAGGGCCTTTTAAGTCTCCCTAGAGAGTAAAGTGCTCCCTGAAATGGTTGCAAAAACCTGTGCCTGTGTTTATTCTGAGAGAGATATATATATATATAGAGAGAGAGAGAGAGAAGGAGAGATCACTTTTTTCAATAGTTTAGGAACCACTATTTTGGGCAGACACAGAGCTGTAGTAGAGATAATACTTGGGAGGGCCCATGGTGACATCAGCGAGAACACAGAATGGATTTCTATGGGGTGTAGAGGAAAATGAGGCTAAGCAAATGTCCCTGTCCATCAGTGGGATAACTTAGCACTAGAATGGGGCAGAGTTCTGGGACTGACTATACAGACTAACGCACTAACTGGCACAAGGATTCTGAACAAAACCAAGTGAAACAGATTTGATCTTTATTTTCAAGCGGCTATTCCATCAAAGGCAGCTGAGGGATAGGCAAGAGCTCAGCAGCCTGCAGACAGGTGGTGGGCTGGCAGCTCTTGTGTTAAAGCTAGAAGAGGTGGCCAGATGACCAACTCTGCCATCCCATCTCGCTGCTCTCCAAACTAAAACAACACTGGTTACATCTGCCTCTGCCCTAAGAAATTCCAAACAGGGAGCCGTCAGCGCGAGACGCAGCTCTCAATTCCCGAGCTGAGTCTTTACGCTTGATTGTTCAGTGGTCACACAGACCTACGTGGAGCTCCTTGGAGCTGGGAGGGAGAGCGCCTGGGACCAGGAAGAGGAGGCTGTGGACAGGAGGTGTGTGGGGAGGTGGGCGGGAGGTAATGGTTTTCACCGGATTCCTTTTTATATTTTATTTAGATTAAGTTCTGCTCAGCAGGGTGATTTCTTAATTAGAGCTGCCCAGCCAGGCAGACCTCCAGCCCGGACCCCTGTGCTGCCTTCTAAAGTTTCATGAGGGACTTGTCCTGCCTTATTTCCTGAGTTCTAATATTTGAATAGTAGGCAGTGGATTTCAATGGGAGGAAAAGACATGTAATTTAATCATCTTTATTAGATTTTGCCTGTGGATGGGGAGAGAAGGAGGAAGGAGGAGGGACCTGGGTCCTCTCTTTGTTAATTTTTCTTTTTCTCTACCTTTCTTCCAGTGGTCAAGGAAGAAGGAGAATCAATGGCCTTTTTCTCCCTCTTCTTTTTCTAAACAAAGAAGCTAAATGAGAACATTAAGCCTGAAGGAGAATTATGTTTGTGGAAGGACTTTTCGAGGTCTGGTGGAGCCATTCATATAAACAAATTATGCAGTCCCTCCTTGAGTGACCTGGATCCTGAGAGTAAGTGTGGTGCCTCTACAGCTTTTTGTCCTCTGCATCACTTCAGAAGTGGCAGATGGTGGAGGAAAATGGAGTTAGCAAAGGCCCATGTGTATTCTCCTGCCCTATCACAAGTTTGCACTGCTTGGGTAACCATGTGGGAGAGAAAACCCGGGCTGTAGGAGCAGGGAAAGATCAAGAGTCAGCACAGAGAGGAGGAAGAAGGGAAATTTGTCCCTTTGCCATCTGGGGAATGTGTGTCCCTGTTGAGCAAGCAGTCAGAGGGGTGCTTTAGAGGGAATTAATTCACTGGAGTTTTTCAGGAGAGGCAGAATTCAGCACAGCTCATCAAAAAGGGGAAGAACTGTGTCCAGAATTCTCCTCTTGTCCTGCCAAATGCAAACACACACGCAGGCATACACTGGGCCCCTCATGACCACCCCCCCGACCCTGAACCCCATCGGCCCACTATCCTCTTGATATTTCCTCACTTAAAAATTAAAGGGCAAAGGGCTTACTCATTTAGGAGGATCCCAGCAATACCTTTATGTTCGCTTCCAATGAAATGGAACCAGACTTTTCAAACTGTTTTCACAGATAAAACACAAAGGGAGAACTTCGTGTTGGAGGACGGTTGTCTTTGTCCCCTCCTGCTGTTACCTTCTAAGCCATGGCAAGCTCCTTTGGAATTTCCCTCACCGGGACATTTCTCACTGCATCGATTTCAGGAGGATTTTTTAGTTAAGAATCATAACGTTTATCTGTCAGGAGATGGGGAATCCTGCTAAAGCCAGAGAAGATGTGTGTACTAGGATATCCTTCCGGCTGATCTCGGGCCTCATTGTTAGAAATGCTCAGTCTGAGAGTCCTATTTATGTGCTAAGATATCTTTATTAAATCATTATATTAACAGAAAAAAATCCCTATGACAGTGAGTTTCTCGGTGGGATCAAAAGTTGTCCACAGTCCTGCTGATGGCCTATGTATTTTGAAATTTAAAAAGGCGAAATTCCAGGGAAGTCCAACATCTGCCCAAGTTTTTCAAAACTAATTGCGCTATGGCTGGAGGGGTTGCTACTTCCTAGCCAGGAAAAGGTCCATGTCTTGTTCAGGCAGTTGTCTCCAGGCCCAAAGAAAATGAAACATCGGCCTCTCATCCACCCATGGAAATTTAATCCTTGGCAGCATTTGGACATGATCTCACCTGTGGAAACCCAATGGGTCTGTGATGTCCCCTTTGATTTGAAAACCCAAGTGACAAATTAACAAGCTGTACTGTACCAGTGGATCCAGGGCTGCAGAGTGTGAAATAACAAAGTTAGGAAAAAGCAGAGCCTGGTGTGTGTGTATACTGGATTTCGAAATGAACTAAACAAACACACATACAATTTTTGAATGCAAAATTAATCCGTGTTTATTACGGAGAGGACCTAACCAGCACACACTCACACCACCACTCAGGGAAAGCACACTTGCTGTGAGCTCTGGGCTTGGATTCTGCCTTTTCACAGAAGAGAGCTCTAAGGGCTGAGTTAGGGAATAATGTAGAAGCCTGGGGCCTGAGGGACATGAGGGAAATTTACAAAGAGAAGAGATATAACTCAGAGGTCCCACGTGCTGCTACCGTTAAGGGAGAAATGGGGCCTGGTACATCCAAAGCACGATCAGTAGAGGGGTCTGCAGGAAGGAAACCTTGATCAGCACCAGCCTGTCCCAGGGAGGAGGGATGGATGTGGCTGACGTCAGGCAGAGAAAGTGGAACATGTCGAGGGCTCAACCCTGCAGGTAGGGTCCAAATCCTTCAGCTTTTCAAGGATGATTAATCCAAATTGCCTTTCTTGCTCATTCCAGATGCCTCAGTATCTGACTTGATTACTAAGTACCTGCCATGTTAAAAATAAACTTCTGGGACTCCAGGGTGATTTTTCTCTTTTCTCTTTCATTGCAATGGCTATGTGCTCATGGCCTGACATTCCTTGAGGTCTGGCTTAGATTAGCCCCTGACTAAGAGACCCAGGCTAATTTAGTGACTGCAATTATGCCTGCCTCTAATCGAGTTCTGTTCTTTGTAGCACATGTCCTTTGAGTTGTTTTTCTCCAATAGAAGCCATGGTTATGCTGGGCCATCTATACCTTCTTGCCCCAGGCCTCTTATAACACACATTGGTGAGACAACTGGCCAGGATTAGGGTTATGATCTGTGACCCTGAAACAGAGTGAAATTAATTGGCAACGAGGGGGTTTTGCCCATGAAAATCATAAGGGCCGTAAGTACTCTAATATATGACCCCAGCTGCTGCAGACCTGCACCTGCTGCCCAGCCATGAAGATTCTTCCCATAAAAGAATCAAAAAGGAAAACAAACTTTTTCTAAGTGCCAATGCTTTTGCTCAGGGTCTTTTGCAGGTAGTCTTTGGACTAGAGATGTTCATGTCAATTTAGCATTGATGATAATCTTTGATCTCTGCCCGCAGAGCCTGGTAGAGGGGAAATAAGCTGCATAACTCAGTGCCAGCAAAATAAACCACAGTGTAGTTATCAATGAGAGTGGGTGGGTGCATGTGTGAGTGGGTGGGTTTCTTCCTTCTCTGGATAAAATAGCACAAGTATCAAGTCTAGGGTTTCCACTACAGTTTGATCCCAGAGGAAGACAGAAGTGATTGTACATTCAGAATCAATCAATTCTAAACTCCTTTAAAAATATGCATTATAACATGCTTTCTCAGCTGGGCACGGTGGTGCAAGCCTGTAATCCCAGCACTTTGGGAGGCTGAGACAGGCGGATCGCGAGTTCAAAGCCAACCTCAGCAACGGCGAGGCGCTAAGCAACTCAGTGAGACCCTGTCTCTACATAAAACACAAAATAGGGCTGGGGATGTGGCTCAGTGGTCGAGTGCCCCTGAGTTCAATCCCTGGTACCCAAAAAACAAAACAAAACAAAACAAAACACCAAAAAAAACCACGCTTTCTCTTTAGCACATCTGAATATTATTTATTAACAGAATGAAATAGATGGTGCATCCTATCTTGGAAACCACCCTCATGCTTCTAGATTCACAAAGGATACGGGAATGTTTGCGCATGTGCACTTGGGGGCATGGGGTAGAGGGAAGGCCAACTGCTCTCTATGCTATTACCCCAGCTCCATTTCATTCTTCCTGGGGAGGAGGGCTTGGCTGAGAAGCTACAGGAGACTGGAGAGGCTTAGAGGCTGAGGGCAGGAAAGGGAGGAAGTAAGCAAGGGGCTGGTGCCCGGGAGGCCTCCGGGAGAGTAACTAATTCCTTCACTGGGGGCAGGTGGGAGTCTCCAGGGTCATTCTGGGGCAACCTGTGAAGGGAGGAGAGGAAAGAGGTTTCCGGAAATCTCCTGCTCTCCCTCCCGCCTGCCTCCCTCCTTCCCCTAGCGGCTGGTTGCACGGAGCAGCAGCGGAAGGAAGGATGTATCAAACTGAAAGAAGAAAGAACCCCTGCCAGCCAGCCCCCATGACCCTGGACTCTGAACAGCAGCAGTGTGGGGCAGCGTGAGCTACAGATCTGCAGCGGCCAGGCTGGGAGGCCAGTCCAACTCTGCAAAAGCTGTTTTCTTTAGCAGAAAAGAAGGGAAGCATAGGTTTCATATCAAAGGAAAGGGGAGCTGGTCTGTGGCAATATGACATCAGGGCCTGGACCATGGGGAAGATGTCAGTCAAACACCAGCTGTGTTTCTCCACCTCATTTCTCTGGTCCTTCTAGAAAATATGCAGGTAAAAATGAGGTCTGGTTTCATCTCTTGCAGCTAGCACAGGAGAGAATTCAGTGAGCGGGAGGACCAGTGGTTATCTAGTGGCCTGAAGCTTAACTTTTATTTTGCATGGAATCCCCCTATGGGAGAGGGGAAACATTTCTTTTTATTGGTGCATTATAGTTGTACATCATGTTGGGGTTCATTTTGACAGAATCATACAAGCAAGGAATATCCTCTACTCTAATGCTGTCCTTCTATTTATAGGTTTTCAAAAATTAGTGCTCTCTAGATATATATAAAGGCGAGATTCACTGTGGTATATTCAGAAGGCACGTAGGACAGTTTGGCCAGTCCATTCCATCTCACCTCCCTTTACCCAGACCTTTCTCCCTCTCCCTCTCTCTCCCCTTCCTCTACTCCATGGATCTTCTCTTCTCATGGGAGAGATGAGTCTTAATGAGCTTTAACACACAGGCCCTGAAGGCAGGGGAGGAGAGGGCAGGAGAAAGCTTCAGAAGTGTTTTGGGGGATAAATGATGGGTTTGCAAATTTGCAGTTAATCAAGGGACAGCTGGTTGCACCAGCAGCTGCATGCTCTTTACTTCTACCACTTTCACCCACCTGAGCAAAGCTTAGAGGATGGACAAGCCTCTTCTTCCTGAATTCCCAGGTAGAGCAAGAGAAGCTGGCTGGGGGGAAACGATGCTCTTGATTATGCAGGATGAAAAGGAACCAATTTGCGGTAGTGATACCTATTTCTGTGCATTCTCCAGGGTCGCCTAGGAGAGGTCTGGGAAAATGGGTCAGAACGGGTCATTATTGATGTCCATCCTATTCCCTGACTTGGTTGTCAGTGTTTTCTCCAATCCCTAGTGCTCACTGGGAGAAAATAAGATTGGTTACTGCACATCTTAGCACTTCCATATTCTCGGTGATTCTGTGTCTGCCAGCTCCTGCCAGGATGCTGCTACTACTTTGGTGGTAGCCCTTCTTAGAGTAAAGAAACTTTTAGTTTGCTTTCTTTGGAATGTGTTCTTACTGGACAGCTCATCTTCTGTCCTACAAAACCCTAATCATCTTTTCTTTAGTCCTGAAGGACAGTCTGTCCTTCTTCATTCATCTCTACAACTTTCCTGTAAAAGAGTGAGCATATATTTATTCACCGATGCACTTACACGATCCACTTAGTTTTTCAAGTATCCATCCTGTGCTTTGAGTAGGATAAGGCTGAACAACAGCCTTGAAATATATGTTTCTTGAAAGATTGCCTTTCTTCTCTCCCCAGCCTGCCCAGGCTTTTGAGAGAGTGTTTCTTTGGGATGGGTTGGGCAAGGCATAGAATCGTGCCACTTCAGGGGGCTCTGTCATGTCTGTACCCTTCCTGAGCTGGTAGTGGTGATCAGCCTCTGAAGCACAGGGAGATGCAAAGTCTCCCACAGGGGACAGAGGATGGGCCTTTTGAAAATAATAGCAGAACAGCCATATGGAGAGAGTTCATTGCAGTTCACAGAAAACCTTCAGGTGCTCTAGCAGAACGACAGCTGGCTCGAGGTCAGCAGACATGAGTGTAATAGTGCTTTTGAAGTCCTGGATGCCTGGCATGTTTCTCCCAAAGTTCACAGTGCTCACAGTTGTGATATCTGTGACATACCCGCCTAATGATCAGAAGACCTAATAGGACAAATGAGGATAGCACTGAAATCTTGCTCAATTGGCTCAGTTTTGCCCTGTGTTGGTGCTGCAGTTTACGTCTTGAATCCTCCCCCAGAGACCCATATGTGGAAGGCTTGGTTGCCAGTCTGCAACATTCCTGGGAAGTGGTGGACCCTTTAAGAGGTAGAGTCTAGTAGAAGGAGTTAGGTCATAGGGGGTGTGCCTTTGAGGGGGATCCTGGCATCCCTTTCTTTCCTGTCTCTCTGTTTTCGCCAGTGAGTGTCCTACACTGTGAAGATCTGCATCCCCACAGGCCTAAAAATAATGGTGCCATGGCTATGGATTGAAACTTCTGCAACTGCAAACCAAACCAAGTCTTCCTTTCTTTGTTGATTTATTTCCTGTGTTTTGTCACAGTGATGGGAATCTAACGTGGTTGCTGACCTGGTGCAGTGGTCCACGCATAACAAAACAGAGACGAAATAGGAACTTAGAAAATCAGAAGAAAGTGGGGTGGTAATGCACACCTGTAATTCCAGCTACTCTGGAGGCTGAGATGGGAAGATTGAAAGTTCAAAGTTGCCAACCTGGGCAACTTAGGGAGACCCTGTCTCCAAATAAAAAATAAAAAGTCTGGGGAATGTGGCTTAGTGGTAGAGCACTCTTCTAGGTTCCATCGCTAGTAACCAAGAAAAAAAAATAATCGAATGAATAATGATATGATGATTTTAGAGATCAAGTCTGGTTACTGAGTTTTGGTTGTCTCTGTTCCTATAGGTGTTTTCTTGAACCCAGAATCAGCAATGAAAACAAAACAAGAACATTCTCTCATTTCCCAAGTCCTGACCCTTGTGTCATTTATCATCAGAATCATGGGATCCATAATTATAAGACTCAGAACTGAGTTAATCTTTGAGGGACAAATTGGGGCACATTCTATTTTTGAGGGCCATTTCACATCTAAATATCTTTGTCAGTGATTTATGATCTTCTGAGATTGTTCAGTTTCATTTGTCTTAAAAAAAAAAAAAAGATGGCCTTTAGTGTCAGTCTTTAGTGAACAGCAGCAGGACATCTCTAGGGCCTCATCTGGGACCCAAGCCTAATGACCAGGAATGTGACACATCCTCAGCCAGCTGGTCACAGTCTGGAAATACTACCCTCCAGGACAACTAGCATTCTGGTGGGTATATGGGATAGATCAGCAAACCAGGCTGATCCAGATGGATTCCTCCTCCACATTCAAGCATTTCAGGTTTGAGAAAACCCCAACCACTTTGGGCCTTGGGCACTTTTTCCATTAATTTTTAAAAACTGATGTGCATGTCCAGGGAAATTTGATATGTAGGTTTGTGATTCATTTACACTTAACTCATCAAAATATTGTTCTGTAAGTACAGATTTGTGTCCAAGAAATCTTAAGAGCCTTTTTATAAGCTTTTAAACTTCTTTGAAACGTTAAGAAACAGAAGTAGCAGTCTCCCCAATGTAAACAGGAGTGAATCCCTGGTTGGGGGGAGGGAGGACATGAGGCCTCTAGGCTGGAGGCCGATGGAAAGAAGGCGCCAAGACACACTGTCCTTGGTCCCCAGGGATGGAACGCGAAGCCCAGTTCTTTCCAGTGCCCCCTGGTATGCACGTCTCCCTCACAGTTTGGGGCCGACTGCTGGTTGCATCTTCGTAATTCTGAAGGCAAACGTAAGGATTTTGGGGGGGTTCCTGCCGTTGGCAGAAAAAACACCCAAGTGTTCTGCAGAGAAGAACGACAGAGACTCCAGAATTTTACTTCCAGGCAAGACCCACCCCCTCCTATTTTCCTTCAAAGAAAGTGTTCATAATGTGTCTTTTCATTTATAATTTTATGAAGGTCTCAATTGAACATGTAAAGAAAGTGGAAAAATTCTAAGTTGCTATGGATATTTGGCATTCTCCCCACTAGACTAAAATCTACTTTCTCTCCCCAAGCAAAATGGTTACAGAGATTCCAATAAAAGGGGGTGGAGGCCAGCGAGGCCCACAGTCTGGGATCAGAGTCTTCGTGAAATTTATTTATATTTTAATCCTTCGAATATGGTCTACTTAGGTGTTCGCTGTTTCCCTTGGCTCCCAATGTTGGAGAAGAATTCTTTTGCATTTCATAATGCTTGTAAATGCCGTAGATGAGCATTCTTGTGTTCTCTCTTCTCTCGTGTTCTATCTTCTTTTATCAATGGATCTTTAGGGTGTTGCCTGTCACAGAAACCAGCATCTCTTTTCTAGGTTGGTTGGTTTGTTCGGCATCATCCTTATGTTTCCCATTTTCTAAAAAGAGGGAAAGCTTGAGAATAAAAGAAATCATCAGTGATGAACATTTTCTTCAATGTTTGGATTTTTAAAAGAATCCTTATCATTTGTATTAAACATTTGTATTCAGAAAGAGAGCAAAGGGAAAATGTGATACAACATTTCACATGTATCAAATATAATATTTGTTAAGTGGAGGCTTTTCTTTCTGAGTTTGAGATTTAATGACATTAAATTAATGATGATTAATTTAATGATGGCATTAAATTAATGACATCAGCAATATCTGCTTTTCTGCCTGCTTTTAAATAGACTCATGTTCCTCAAAGGCTGATGTTTTACCCAGCTTGGGATATATTCTTTTCTACTCTCTTACATAATTTTGGGTGCAAACTGGAATGCATTAAAGCCACGCAAGAATCGGAGGCAAAGTCATGCAATCCCCTTGTTAATTCTGTAGGGCCAACATATTTTTTTTGCATTCAGTACTTTTCCTGTGAGCCCAACAACAATACAGATCCTGTATGTGTATCCTTTGCAAGGACCTTTCCAACTGGATGCTCTTGAGGCTGATGTTCTGGAACCCGGGCAAGAACATGCTGCTGTCCTGCCAGCCCATGGGGGTAAGGAATGCCTGATGCTTCTGGGTTGTCAGACTCAGAGGTGGAAAAAATAGGATGTAGAAATTTTTCCAGGAGTTCCGAAAGAAATTTAAAAAACATCCTTGTGAAAAAACAGAGCAAGCTTCTGGGTACTTTAAGACACTCATCCACTACTATCCTTACATTGTTTCTTCTTTTAAGTTAAATTTCAGAGTATTGGTATTATTTATATTCTCTCAGAACTATGCTATTGCTTATTTCACTATGAAATTCTTTGTATTCTTTTATTTTTCTCAAGAAAAAAAGTTGATATAGCATGTATCTTTAAAACCACCATTGTTTTTGTTTTTAAAAAATTCTTTTTGAATGACTAATTTTATAACATCCCCAAAACCTTAGATGTGGAGTACATATCTTACACTGTCATAAACTATCAATACCAATCTCCAATGCTGCTTTCGGGCTACTTGAAATGATTATTTGGTAAAGGGAAGTCTTGCCAATAGAGAATGAGGGGGTACACAATTTCATCAATGTTTTTTACTTCTTTCTCTTTAGTCAAAGTTTCTATAAAAAAAACCCAACTGATGTTAAAATGCCTAATTTATCAAACAACTACTGTTGGCTATCTTTTTGGTTGTTCCATTTAATTGTCTAATCGTTCTATTTCATCGCTGAGAAAACTGTGCAGATATTGATTAGATCAACAGCACAGCTGCTTGCCTTGGTACTTAGGGATGTCAGGTGGACAGTGCTTTGTTATGATGCTTGTGGTAACCCAGCATCAGGACCAGTACTTCTGGGCTGAGAAACAGAGCTGTTGATGTTTTCTTGACATACCTTTGGAGAAAAGGTCATAGAAAGCATTCTTGCACCTACTGGCATATTTGCTCACTGTAGTTATATGTGTATATTGGTAGATATTTGAGCATGGATTCACTTCCTTAATGAATGCTAACTCCTGGCTAGATAAAACTGGAAATAGAAAAAATACAAGGTATCCGACTGGGAGTACATAATCTAGCAGGAAAAATTATAAAGAAATGTTACCAAATCATGTAAGAAGGGCAAATACATGTATTTTTCAAGCACTTAACTTTCACTATGGATACCATTTTCTCTTTAGCAATTCCTGGTGGTATTTTACTGAGCATGCAAAAAGTTAAGCACCTTCAGAATATGTGCAAACACCTCAAAGTCATCTTTATTTCAACTCCGGCACCTGCACCTCTGGTGATTTTTTGGTTTTGCCACAAAACATCAGATTAGCCCGTTGGGACAGTGATTCCTAATTGTGGTGAGCGTGCAAATGATTCCAAAAAATATGCTTTGTTTTTACTTCCCTTGAGGCAGTCAGGCACCAGAACAGGGGAGAGTCAATTTCTAATTAGTTAGAGCTACAATCCTCCATCTCAGCAGACAGCAGGGAGAGAATCCTCTTCCTAAATTACCCTTTTCTTTATGGACCGTTGAACCAGCAAAAAGCACTAATTAACTGATCATTAGCTTGAGGATAAACGATTATGCTCAGATTTACATGTTGCCTTTTATGTTCAAAGAGCTGCTTAAGCATCAACTAATTAATCTGCAAGTGAAGAATATTTGTGGCTTTACTCTATAATTAGACAATCTCAGGAGGCCATGCGGATTGCCAAGGAGGAGTCAGATGGTTTTGCAGCCCTCTCTGTCATTGATTTTTTCACTACTCAGGTAAAACGGCCATCTCTGAATCCCATCGCCAACCTATTGCTCTTATTTACAAATAAATTTTCTTTTTCTTAAAAAAAAAAACAGAGTTGTATAACAGATGAGGACATGGAAATAAAAACAAATAAGCCAGGTGTGGTGGCACAGGCCTGTAATCCCAGCACTTTGGGAGGCTGAGACAGGAGAATCGCGAGTTCAAAGCCAGCCTCAGCAATGGCGAGGCACTAAGCAACTCAGTGAGACCCTGTCTCTACATAAAACACAAAATAGGGCTGGGGATGTGGCTCAGTGGTTGAGTG